>JAQIXA010003137.1:0-14987 GCA_034699045.1 Nanhermannia cf. coronata Gr-Ori-00579
CAAAATGTTGCCAAATTTCTCAAAGATAACATTTTGAGTTAACATTTTGCAAAATGTTGTCAATCCGAAACACTCAACTATCAGTAGCAAAGAATTCACTGACATAAACATAGAAAACTTGCCATTCAACTTTGAAAAAGTAGCTAGTGCTTACAGATATTTAAAATGGAATTTAAGTCATTTAAATTTAAGATTAGCCTAATTTCGGAAAAATTCTGATCTGTCTTATAGGTGTGACTTTCTGACTTCTCTGTATGGAAGTGAAGCAAATTGTAACTAACCAAAATTAAGACTACCCTACCTATCCTTATAATCTACACTAATGGTAAATGTTCAAAGTATTCGATTTTTGGATATTTCTTGGTTTTGACCAAACGAGATGATTTTTTGGTGTGTGCCAGCAATTCAACAAACATTTTTAAGACTCCAAAATAAAGTAAAGTAAAATGATCTCTGAACTCTGAACTCTAAAAATTCTTGTACTAAAGTACTACTACTACTATATGGTAGTACTTTGTAGGATATGGAGTAATTAAGTGTAAAGTTAAAGATATATTTTATTCATTTCAGCTGTGCTCCTCTATCATTATGTCGGACTTGTACTAGTAGGGCTTTTCTCAACGGAAATGAGACCTTTCTCACAAAATCCATTCATAAAAGTCAAAAGTGAGACTTCTGGCTCGGGTCATGCTCATGCTACTACCCAAATATAGTTGTATGCTAAGTGATTTGAAATTTGAAGAAATTCGAGGAAGGGCATTTAATCTTACTTTCTTATGGTTAGACTTTGTATGTATTAGTCCTGTGGACTGATATTTCTGTGATTTGATCTTTTCGGTAAAGTTTTCCTTTACTTTACGAGTAAACAACAAACATAATCAAGTAGTATTTTAAATTAAAATGTCTAGTAAGTAGGTACTACTGGATAGTACGAGTACAAGTTAAGAAAATGGAAATGGGCCTACTTTTAAGAGTATCATTTACTATTTACAAATAAGAAATGGTCGAAATCTGGAAGGAAGTTTCCGTTTTGGAATACAATTCCTTTTCCTATGTACTGATAAAATAGGGAGTGAGACCTTGAGTTTTTCAAAGATTTGTAAATAGTAAAACTTATGGACATTTTACAAATAACTGACTTATACTTATGGTTTACTATGGACTATAGGACTTACAAAAAGGGCAAAATTATTGACTTAAGTGAGTACATCCGATTTCAATTTTCGATCAGTAGGTTTGCCTATCTATTTCGTTAAAAGTAAAATGTACCTACTGATACACAGTTATGACTAATACTTTTTTTAGGGTAAATAAGGGTCCAGGGGTGCCTTTGATTTCGTTTTCGGTTTTGAAAATGAAAACAAATTTGCACTGTACTGTGTGGATGATCGAGTCATAGTCATTATGTCGATCTATAATTTTATGATTCATTCAAACTTTAGTCATCAAATTGAGGTCCAAAAAGCTTAAACCATAATGCAACTATACATATATGTACAGTCTATTGAGATAAAATAAAAATTGAAAATTTCAAAATTCGGGTAACTGATAAGCATAGGACAGCTGCTGTAATTTTATGATCCCTTTGTTGCTGAACCCTTGGTTTCTCGAGTGAGTGACGTATACCTACCTCATAACCTAATATTCTACTTATTATACTCTGAATATTGGGCTTAAAGATACATAAGACCCATTAATACAGAATACATAAGTATTGTACTATGCAATGGAAAAATCAATGATGAGAGAAAAGTGTCGTGTGCCTGTTGATTATTATGGATTTGACTCAAGACTCAAAATACATAAATGAATTTTTCTAGAAAAATGATGAGATACTCGTAGGAATGAAATCAGTTTTAAATCAAATTGATAATTTACGATTAGATTACGAGTACTTGTCTAGTCATTCTCATTTGGATCTGAATCTATCATAGGTTTGTAGTTTGATTTGTCATACATTAATTTGATCAAGATCATTCTTAAAATATTAGGTAGGTACTCGAATAGTTTACACTACATCCTGAAGTAACTATTATGAAGATATAAAAATGTTTTTTTACAATGATTGCAATTCCATAAGGTGTCAAGTCTTTCGAAATTACATTAGGTATGTGATCATTTTTATTTGCTTTTATATGTATAAATAGTTTTAGGGATAAGATTTAAGATTTAGGATTCCAAATTTTAACTAAAGAATCTCTATTTTGATACAAAAATCTTATTAATATACCTAGATCAAAACAATCTCATTTAAAATATAATTAGTGCTTATACTCCATAGGTCAATTTTAGACTTTTTGGTATTGAGTATTGGGCAAATGTTAGAGTAAATCATTGTATTTTTGAGGGCAATCCCGCTCTTTCTCACACTTTTACAACCGACTATGACTGGAGCAAAGGGCGACTCGAGTCTCGAATTTAGGGGTGAGGTCATGAAGCATATCAAATGTAAATATGTAAAAATAAAGCCAAAATTCGAATTTTGGAAAGGGTTCCTTTCCCGGAAACTTTTTCACATTTCCTTGATATAAATCGAGACAATCGAGTTCCGTTCTTCATCTACTTATCCAATCCAATGAAATGAAATGATTCATTTCCATCAAAATATTTTTGTCGAAAAGCCCAAGTTTTCCAACGGGCAAATGAACGGAATTGACACTTGACTTTGACTCTTATCCAGAGACCGGACACCCTCATTTTTATACTACTATATACGATACGAGTACAAATGTATCTCAACTCAACCTTAAAATTTTGTATATTTCTGAGGATTTCCCTTAGAAAATGTAAAAAATCAAATCAAATAAAGCAACCTGTCTTAGCCACCCGGATTTCGATGATCGTTTATGACTCTAATTTATTTATTTGATACCTTTTTAAAAGTTTTTGAGAACAGGTTGTTTCCCTACTATGTACTATAGTACTAATAGTCTAACCTGTATGACATATGGGCCAAGTGCTAACCGCCGAAAAAAGTGAAGAAACGGAAGAAAACTTCCCTTTTTGATTTTTATTTTACCTACCTGTTACCTCATACTCTGTACTCTTAAGATTAGTCCATAGTAGTAGTACTATGTAATATCTATAAATGTATCTACAATTGAACATAATTACCCATCCCATCAACAATCCATCTATCCGTTTTATTATTGCCTACATAAACTTGATAAATAATTTTTTTTTGTAAAAGAGTTAAGGGTGAATTTCCTTTGATTCCGCTGTTTATAAATAGGATATCCTAACTGATATACATGGTAGATAACGATTACCTAATTAGTATTTAGCTAAATCCGCTTTTAATTCTCATTCTTCCTTCCCTTTATAGTCAGAAATTAGACAAAAAATTGAATAATATTTCAAATTTCAAACCTACGTCCTTTTAGAAGATAGTTTTGAGTTTAGAGATTCGAGTTCGTTGGCAAAAGTTTTGGTTTTTTGGGCTTGGTTTTTATCATATTACCTACATATACTTTGTATAAGTCATAAGTTTAAATGCAAATAGAGATATACCTCTATCTCTATATGGCAGACCTACCATAATACTTGAAATCTTGATCTTGACCATTTACACAAGGTGTATAATGGACGATTACGTAGTTCAAGATTACAAGTGGAAGATTTCCATGTACGTGAATTAGAGAATACCTGTTGTCCAATTTATTTTTTATATTTTTTATTTGTGTGAGTGTATATGACCTCCAAGGTCTTCTAGGATTACTAGTAAAACTCCTATTCATTCATACTTTACAATAATGATTTGAAGAAATTAGAAAACATTTTGTACTTCTTGGGAATATCCTGACCATCTCATCGTTGTTTATTTTATTTTATTAGGTAGTACCACAGGTAGATATATCTTATCAAGACTTACCTTTCCTATACCCTACTATTGTACATAAATTAGAATCCGGATTTTGTGGAAATACATTAGAATTTAGAATTGGAAAAATTCATCTAACTACGAGTACTACATAGGTACATACATATTAAGTATGTATAGTATCAGTTCATGCACTTTTAGCAAAGCAAAAAATTATTCCTTGTAATTATTAGCTCGCTTTTGATTAAAATTATCAAAACTATCGCAAAAAACTAAATTCTATAGATTTTTAATTGAGTCGGGCAAAATTTGTCCAAAATTTCGATACTTTTGAATTGTTTTTTTTTTACAAGTTCAATATGATTTTTGATTCAATTTTTATAAAAATAGTTTACAAAATTTTCAATATGCTTGACAAGATCATTCAAATAAGAAATATTGCAAAATTTTTGATTTCAAGCTTATGAGATGGCCTTTAAACTCGCATAATATGCTTGAAATAAGGTATAAGTCCTGACTTGAGCTCAAGTTTTAATTGTTACTAGATGTACTTATATGCATACTATGAAGATAGGTAATAGTTATAGTTAATTGGTATATGATTTTCTAGTTAATTGGTATATAGCATATTATTTTTTCAACACTTACCTTATTATGATCATATAACAATATACTTAGGATTAGTACATGCATATGTACCATGCATGTTCAGTATAAAAAAATTATGACTCATCCAATTTACACTCCTACATACTACATGTACATGATACTCTATTAGACTTTTTTGCGTATTATTTTGTACCCATTAAAATTCTAGATAGTTCTAGATAGTAAGGCAGATATCCCCTATCAAGTACTAGTAAAACAAGCATCAGATTCAGATATAAAATAATTCTAAAAAAAGTATATAATGAACTTGAGACTACGAGTTCAAAGTTCATTTTTAATCTCTTAATTAGCAAGTTCGAGTGTTAATTAGTGTAAAAAGCACTAGGCGATAATCATCAAAAGCTTTATTATACCTAGCTGAACACTCAGATATTTTGATATTTTTCATATTTTGGGGTAAATCCCTCGAAATTTTTATGTAAAACATGTAGGTACTGATACAAAGTTTATCATCTTATCTGAACACAAATTTTTATCTCTAAAACGGATATTTAGATGACTGAGCTACATAATTATGAAATTACAGTGTAATTTGATACTTTGTTAGTATCTTTTTTGATGTTGATGAGTAAATTTAAAAATATTTATTTTCATTTTTATACACATATCAAGAATTCCAAGCAGACAATGACTCCTTGAATTTATAATTATATAATTAAAATCACATTAAAATTAATTAATATGCATGAGTAGGGTACAGAGCTTTCTAAAATTTCGAGTCTTTTTACTTTTTGATGATTCATAAAAATATTTAGAAAAACTTGTAAAATGTTGACAAATTAGTACTACTTTGTATAGGTATTATTAGGTAATTAAATGTACTTCAAAACTCAAAATGCTTGTATTCTGTAAAAGTAAAAGTTCTCAGAATAGCTCATTAGTTTTTGCTTTTTTGAACCTATTTTATTTAGTCTAAAAAGATTGAAATTATCTCTCAAAAATGCTTTATTCTGCAAAATTGAGGAGGCTTGAGTCTTTAAGGCATTGCCTTTTCATATAAATGTTATGTGGGTGTAGTAGGTCTGGATTTTGAGTATTTAATAATTCAAATAATTCAAGTGGGTAGTAAGTTAGTAAGTAGAATAGTTTAAGTATGAGAATTTTTGATTTCTGAATTTATGATTAATTTAAATGTCTGGGTAAGCAGACCCGATATAACGATTTCGTTGACGAGCCAGGTAATGAGTTTGAATATTGACAGTTTTTCCATTTAATTTTAGAGGACATTTATTTCCAGGTCGAGCATAAAAACAGAGTGTATACACAGCAATTTCAAACTATAAAAGGTAGAAAGTATCAGCAGAAAAAATTAAATTAATTTTCAGACTCTATTTTTATATACGAGTAATAAATACTTGAAATACCTCTGGAGAAGTACCAACGAACATGGAGCTGACTGGCTTGGTCACATTATTCCATTCAAAATTCTGCTTGACAATCATTCCCTTCTGCAAACATATATTGAATGAGCGAAAAATCAATAAAAGTTATCAATATTCATAGAAAACACTTGTATTACTAGGTTATGAGTCTTATTAAAAATAATTGAGCCTATTTTTGGGCTGAGGTACCCTGGAATTTGATAAAAACGCAAAATGCAAAAAAATCCAAGTTTATGTATAAGTTAGAGTTAGGGTAAGAAACTTAGGAAAAATCAAATCCTTTTTTAAGACATCGATACCCATATACCTTAATGATGTGAAATGTAATATTTGATATACGTAAGTAGGTACTTACAGTTCCAAGAGGTACACTACCCCCTAAATGTCCTTTATAATTGAGCTTCCTACTAGCCTCCTGAAGACTGAAAAATATCCAATTATGAAGACCTGACACTTGTCCATTTTTTAATTCTCCGAGGAAAACGTGCTCAAACCCAGAAGATCCCAGTGTTCGATTTTCTCTAGAATATAGTCCAAACCAAATAAGATCCAGAGCATCACGAAATGATTTATTTTTATCAGCCATGGTATTTGATCTTGATGTCAGATATCTTTTAGAAAATAAGAAATCTCTCAATCTGGTCATAACCTTCGTAGGTAGAATGATGTCAAGAAATTGAGATTCTTCTTGTTTCTCAGCTTGTGTACGATCTTCAGGTGTACCTGCATGTGCTTCATAGTTATCGAGGAGATTTATTACTTTTGCTATCGATGGTTTCTCATAAGCTGATCTCTGAACAGTCAGTAATCTGAAATTACATTATAAAATTGCTATTTACCTACATCTTGAAAGTATACGAAATCTGAAGATCTAAAATCCATAAAATCTGGTATATTAGGATTCATTTTTGAAGTGCTATCTTGCTAATCGTAAGCAGGATGCTTAAACAGGTCTTAAAATTCAAGGTACTAGGATAATCTTCAAAATATTTGAATTTTATCCATATTTTAAGGAATTCAAGATATATAAATAAGGCTTACGGATTAGCAGCCTTGTCACTTGAATGCTGTGAAGCTGAAGTTCGACCTTGCAAGCTGACAGTAATCAAATTACCAACATTATTTGTATCTTCAGTTAAAAGGGTTTCAGATAATGCTCCCAATTCTGCATCTGTAGCTTCGTTTCCTTTAAGAAAAATAAAAAAAATGTCTAATTAAGTCCCTAATAAAAATCAAAATTTCTTAAATTAGGTTGATAAAAAAATGCACTTATCTGTAAGTCATAAACCTACTATAAATGAGATTTCGAAAATTTTGTAAACTAATTAAGTTAATGGAAGTTTTTGATAAGAAAATTTAATATAATTCTCAAAATGTAAAACACATAATAAAGATTTAATGGCTTGATTTTATACTCGTAATAAGTGCTTCGTAAGAGTATCTAAACTATACATAGTACCCTACATGTAGTTCGATTTTCAATTCAGAATTCAGGTTACGAGTATCTTGACTCAAATCAAAATTAAATCTCGGATTAAACAATATTGCCTATACTATTTTATTATCTATCCTCACATCAACAAAAGTTGACGAGTTCAAAGTCCTTTTATTCAGTAATTTAATCCCAAATCTCTTATCTGGCCTACTTTACCCTTACTACTATATACTTAGCTGCTGCCTACTACAATATTGACTTACAAAAACCTCAAATTTTAGATTAAAAACAAAGTAAAGTAAAGTAAAGAAGCGTGTAGGAGAGATTACAGAATGAGTCAAAATAGTCATTTATCACAATATAAGTCCTACAGGAAATATTAAAATTAATTTGTTTTTTTTACCATTTTCCTCAGTTTCCTCAGTCTCTGAAGAACTACTCCCATGTCCATGTCCAGCAGAGTCTTTGTCCTCATCATCGTCATTTGTGCAAATATTTTGAAAATCTTTGCAACAATTTTTGTATTTTGGGCATGCTCTATTACACTGACAGGGTAGGGCTCGATTATAGAGCATAAAACATCGATTCTTACATAAAAGGCAAGAATCCTCATAATCTGGACAACAATCTGAAAACTCGGTACATCTCTCATTACATTGACAGGGTTTTTGAGGGTCGTGTCCTTTGGTTGTACATCGTCCAAAACATGTCAATCTATTGTCAGCAGTGTCAAGTCGAAAAAGTCCTATTTTTAGGTAAAATTGTAATTTAATAATATGTCAGTCATATCATGTCATAAAGTGATTAAAAATAGTACAAGAGTTGCCAGTACCATCAAATTGAAATAGAATTTTGTAAATTGAAAAGCAGTAACTGCCACTGTGCAATAAAGTACTGTAGAGTAAAGCTATAAGCATTTGAAATTAATTAAATTCAATTATTCGAAAAACTATTTCATTTTAGACCAATGCTTACTAGTTACAAAGTATTTATGTAGGTATACATGTACTACTAATGTACATAATACATATACATAATACACTATGTATGTAGAATGTAGATACAATTTAATTCCCACATGCACATTGCTAGGTTATAAAATAAAAGACCGTAGAAATAAACCGAAAAATTATTCCAATTCAGATATGCGGGGGCGAACTACACGAAATACATGGCTTTATATATAATTATCGATTGTCTTTTGTCATACAACTTAAACAACTGTAAAAAGTAGGTATGAACTAATGCCTAATGCCATGATCTTAAAACCTACTCTTACAAAATTGAGCTTGTTCTTTATGAGTTCTTTTAATATCTTGACATGTTTTTTATTACAAAAATAATGGTTATTGTAAATAACTTTTGGATCCCGAAACACAATCCAATTGGAACCGATTCGTATATACACTACAAGTAAAAAAAACTTTTGAAAAAACTTTTATAGCTAGTTTTTTTTTAACTTTTGGAGTAGCAGGCATTGCATTTGCATTACATTATACATATATGTACAGTATAGGTATCTATAAGGATAGGTAGGTACATGAATTATAGTTGGTATATTTGTTATTTCCATATTATCTTTAGTTTACAGTATTTGTCCAAGTTGGTGTACTCTGTAGGAGTCCTTATATAGGATATTTTGTATAAATAAAGTCCAAATAAGAAACAGATTTTGTGACATTTTAAGATTACTTATAAGATAAGTTTTTGATTGAGAGATAGAGATAACTTTGTATTAAAAACAAGGTCATGATATTGGCTAATAATAGCCACAATCTCAATACAAATATTATCAGTAGCACTTACAGATTTTCAATGTTTTATTAGATATTCTTGAATAAAATGAATAAAATACTGGTTAATATTAATATTTCTCTATCCCTATCCATATACTACAAGTATTCATAATTCATATACACCTACACGCAATGTAGTCTCTCATCCTCAGTCTGAAGAAAAAGAAGTACGTGACACTGACATGTACTGTCTCACAAAATCTTGACATTCGCCTAAATAAAATATCATGCCTTGAAATACTTATCCTATACCTTCTATTCTGTTCTGTTCTGTTAGTATCCATATTTTGTGTCTTAAAAAGATACATTTTCTCCTCTAAGATTTCAAGACATAATCCTAACAGCTTACAAATCACAAATCCCACTACACTTGAGATTTGAGGCTCCTTTTCATATTAAATTTACCTAAATCGAGAAAACACAAATTTTAGTATCATTTCTCAAGCTTTCTCGCACCATCATCAGAGAAAGTAAATGCAAATTTACAAAATTCATTCATACATTTTAAATTTTCTAGGAAGTTCTAGGCATAGGACTCGAGGAGCTTTATATAAGTCTTTATTGAGAATGAACATCTGCTCATATAGTGTACTTATGTAAGTTCTTATTTTCATAAAGATAGGTATAGAATCACCAGCTGAATCCTCTCAAGTCTCATAGCTCGATAGAGGAATTGAAATTGAGCTTTTTTTGCATAAATTGATATAAGTATAGTGCATATAAATATACGAGGATTTTTTATTTTATTTCGCAACCGGAAAAAGCAGTTTTTTTGCAATATCTTTAGAGAATAAAAGAGTCCCTACATATCTGGTCTGGGTATTTGCTAACAGTCTTCCTTTTGTTATACTGATAGAGTAGTGTAGTTGTAGTTAATAGGATTCTTGGGAAAAGTAGAATGAATATACCTAACTTGGTATAAAACCAGTAGTATCATAGTCAGTAGTCAGTAGTTGTGCAATATCCTTATTTTTTGCCAATTCCGACCAAAATGTAGGTTTTGCTTTCTCTCATATAATTTTTTATATCTTGGTTTGGTGAAACTTCGCCCACACGGAAAGTTCTCAACTCCTACGCAAATGTACTTTCATTCTGAAATTCTCAAATTTGCAATCGAGCATTTGTACTTGAGTTCTCTATATAATATGTACCCTATCTAGTAACTTATAACTTGCATTATCTAGAATATAGAATACCTATACTACAATGTAGAAAGTAAATATAAATACTTTATAACTTATTTGATTTCATTCTTTTACCAATTCGAAACTTGAAAGAAATCTTTCAGTTGCAAACCACTTCTAAAGTAGGATTTTTACTATCTCATCAAACTCAAAATAAAATCAATATCTAATTAAAATTTCCCATACGTTGTTAAATACATACTGTTATACATACGAATACTGTTATTTATTTTGATTTGAACAAAAGTTATAATACAGAAAATAGGTATTTATAAACTACAAATCTGTAGATTTGAAAATGAATTTTTAAAAAATTCCTTTTATATACTACACTAGAAGCTTAAGCTTAAGCTACTGATAGGGCATTTTGAATACTTATTTTACCTAATTTTGCAATTTTGGCTATCAGAAATTGCTAAAATTGAAAGGGTTTAAATTTTTATGCCTTACTTTTCGAGATTTTTCGTAAATTGTATTTCAAAATGGTTTATAGCTTAAGTATTTCTCTTTTTCTTTATGAAGAAATGTCTATATGAACTTAGGTATGTATGTAGTATGTAGTACCTACGGCCTACGAGTATAGACATAGACTAAAGAGTTTAAGCAATGCAAATAGTAGATACTAGAGGATTGCAATCAATTCATTTGAATCAATCCTTTCTATTCTATCCTCTCTCAATTAACTTTGCAGTGCAAATACACGGAGAATGCTTCTCTTGGAAACTTTTCGAGTTTTCAAAGTTTCGAGTGTGCAATAAATAGATAATTAAATTATCGACTAGTGCAATCAAGTTTCAGAGAAAAGACTCAAATTAGAGAATTTAAAGCCTCAATTCATTCACAAACTCTTCTTGCTGAATATCCAGTATTCAGAAAATAAGTAGGTAGATACATACATCGTAATATATCGGCACTAGTACTTAATATTCAAAATATAGGATTTTATTCACAAATCAGCCTTTATTTTGCTCGACTCGAGAATGTTCATTTTATAAATATTTGAGCAATTCAGTCAACCTACTTTTCTCCAAGCTTGCGCTTGCATTTCAATTGAGAAATAATGATCCTACCTATTTGTGAATAGAAAATAGAGTAGTTATACCTAAGTAGTTTGCATTTTTTGCAAAATAGGGATTTAATGTTTTTTCTCGAATTCTATTTCAAATACTTAAACCTTTTTGTAGAAAGATAAGTCTTTTACAGAATACTTGAGAAATAGAAAAGGATAATAGTATAAAGATAGGATTTTCTTATCTTTGAATTTGAATAGAAAAGCAGTAGGCTGGAAGAAATGACTAGTTATAATAATATACTCAAGATAGAATAGAAAACTAAAATAAAATAAAATCTTTGTAAAGTACCTAAGTAAGTACTTACGATACTATGTATGCTATATCTGTATTCTTAAACCTACCTACCTACTTTCTTTACCCACTTTCTTTCGGGTATTTCCAGTATGTACTTACTTAAATCTACTGGCAAAATCCCCTATGTATATTTCAAACCACTTATTATTTCCACATTTAAATTTCTTGTAAGATTCTAGTGTATAAATTGTAAGTACTATTAGATCCTATTTAAGTACCAGTAACCCTACTAGTAATTCAACTTTATGTTGAATTTTGAATCGAAGTCAAGGATCTATCCACAATAGGCAAAAAATATAGGGTACATTTAGTAACTATGTTATAAAGGTTTCACATTACGATTTCAAATGAATTTTTACAACACCCACACCTTTTCTATACCTAACTCGAGATAATATTAGTTATCGTATATAAAGTAACAAAAAGCATTCCATACCATTTCATTTCCAGTTTAAGAGCAAAAGCAAATAAAAAAGAAAAATGAGGACTTTCTTTGACATAAAGTGGGCTATGAAAAACTTCCTTAATTAACTATACTCTACTTACATATAAATTAACAACCCACAAGTTTACAAATCCATTATATTTTAAATAGTATACCCACTGCGTACTGTACAAATGAAATGACTCTATTTAACAGAGTCAGAGCTATTAGATAATTAGAATTAGAATTGAAAGAAATTTTCATAGAATAAATGTAGTAACCCTACAATTAATCGATAGGAAAAGTGTTCCAATTAACCTTATTATTCCATATTATTATTGTAATTGTCATTTACGAGTTCAAGGCTAATACAAAAGAAATTAATTTCTTATAAAAATAAACCATTGGATTTGAAGGGTAAAATGAGAAATGAATTATTTTATTTACCTGAATTTGCTCTGGTAATTGGTCCAGCTCTGCCTGTATTGAAGGTTTGTGCTTGTGTTTGTCGAGTTGTAGTTGAGTCAATAGGATTTAATGTGTTAATTAACAAAGTCAAGGTTAAAATTGCCTCTAAACCCGAATAAAATATGAACATTGTTTAAATCAAAATAATTAATCGAGTCTCTTGAAGAAATATTGTCGAGTTGGATGGTTTGTAAGAGACTGCAGAATAAAATTATTTAGTTTGTAAAATTAAAGGAATCTCGTGTCTAGCAATTAAATTTTATATGTTGGATGACCTCGTTCGTCCCTCTCTCTACATGTATTTTTCTTAACTTTAATCAAATAACTTTGAAATTTTAATAGTTCTGCTTACTTTTGAATGAAGCAGAAAAGCAGAATGACATGAATGACGCTCAATAAATTAAAAAAGATAAGAAAATGTGATAATTTCGTAGAATTTGAGATTGGAATTAGGACTAGGTTGTAAAATGAGAAAATAATGGAATATCTTAACTAGAACTAGATTAACTACTATACGTAACGTGCGTAGTGCAAGTTTTGATTTAAGATAGTTTGCATACGGATACCTTACTATTAGGTATCCGTAAGTAATCTAAGTAATCTACCTATTTACCAATAGAATTTTTACATACCCTATACCTAATGTAAATTCTTAGATTCTATGGCTGAAAATCTGCAATAAAAGTAAAAACAATGAATGTGTTCATTTAAAAATATTAAAAGCAATTTTAATTTTAATTTAATTAAGTTGGCAGATTGTTTTTATCAAATAAAATATTTAACAAAAAATGTTAAAAAACAAAAACTAAAACATTAGAAAAAATATAAAAATTCTTATGACTAGCTGCTAAGTGCTAAGTAGCTAAAGGCTACCGATCATTTCGTGGAAAAAAATTAATCTAATTTGGATCATATTATGTATTAAGTACCTATTTTAAAAGTTCACTATAATTTAAAATTTGACTGATATTATCATTTAAGTTAATCCCTGTTGCATCAGTCATTATTTGAATTTGTTCATGCAGATTTCTGTTCCTCTGCTGGACCTAAATAAAAAAGAATAATGGTACATAGTAGAACTCTATAAATATGTAAATGCAATATCGTTATATCTAATCTAAATTAATATTTAATGTACTTGCTGGCTCTCGCTCACCTCCATTGAATGGTCATTCTGATTCTCTATTTCATTTCTCATCTCAATTTGTAGCTTCTCCATTTGTTCTAAAAAAAATAGAAAATTATTAATTGAATTATGTCATGTGATCTAAATCTAAATTCTAAATGAATGATCAATAATGATCATTGATTTTGATTGGTAATTTGGTAATTATTACTAATTTTCTCCTTGTCCTTCTTTCGCTCCATCAGCAACTCAGTAATCCTTCTATCCGTCAAATTATTGTTCTTTTCAAATTTTTCAGTCAAGCTATCATATTTCTCAACATCTTTCTTGATCATTTCATAAGCTTTTTCAGTCTTTTCCTTTGCTTTAGCTAATTCTTGAATTTGCCTACATCATGCATGAAATGACAGAATAATCATTAATTAAAATTATTTACAATCAATAAGTAATCAAATTATAAAATGAATAATATAATACTTACAATTTCAACTCCTTCATAGTACTTTGCTGATGCTCATGATGGATCTTATATTGATCCTTAAATTTTTCATATTCTTGACTAGTTTTTTCATTAATTTCGACCATTTGAGTTAGCTGCTGATTCTTCATCTAGAAAATCATCAAAACATTTGAAATCATCCATTCAATTACATTATGTAATATGTATAATAATAATAATAATAATAATAATACACATTAAACAATGTATTTACTGATTACTGAACTAATACAATTAAAACGTAAATACAGATACCGATTAGAATAGTTTTTAAATTAATTTTAAAAAGGTTGTCTAAAAACGACTGCAAAATAAAAATAAGAATTACTTTGTAGACCAAATTACCTCAAGGTTCTTCATGTGTTCCTTCAGGTGGTTATTCTCATTCCTGGTCGCCTCCAGCTGAAGTTTGAGAGCTTCATTTTCGCACCTGATGGTTTGGATTTGGAACATGGCAGTGTGGTTCATATTCATCGTGAAATTTCCAGAAGCAGCAGATGCAGATTGAAGTTGAAGTTGAAGATGATGATGAGCACTTTGAGCACAACTTAAACTTGGATCCATTTCAGCACCAACACAATCACGAAGAGATTCACATCAATTAATTTTTTCATAAAAAAGAAGATAATTAATTAAAAAATCAAAAGTAAAAAAAAAGTTTCCCAAAAAAACAGATTTCTAATTCTAATCTAAAATCTAAAATCTAAAAATGCAAATTAAAAAACTGAACTGAATTTTGAAAAGTCTATGCTGAGCTGAAATGCTGAAAAAATGATTTTCAATTTTCAGCCTGAAAATCATTTTTTCCTAATTCCTT
>JAQIXA010003138.1:0-14981 GCA_034699045.1 Nanhermannia cf. coronata Gr-Ori-00579
ATAGGTAGTTAAAGTGTAATTTTAATTGGCCTTCTGAGGCATTTGTCCCTTTTCAATTTAGAGGCATTTTAATGTGCACAGCCTAATCGTAAGTAGTTAGTATGTAGCTATTTATAAACTTAATAAATATTATGAATAAGAGTTAACTTATGGCTTATACTGGTGCTTATGTCAAATGTCATTCATCTACCAAGTTCAAGGTATATTGATTGAAACTGATTATTTTACGATTAATCTGCAATTTAATGTAGTTTACTTGTAATAAGTATGATATTATGATGAGTACCCTACAAGTAAAATTTAATACTATAAAGTCATCATCCCATCACTTTGCACTTGTTCAGTAAAAACTTCCTATATTAATATTTAAGTATAGTATGTATCAGTTTTTTAATTTATTTTTTATTTTTTTTCGGTTTTTTCCTTTTTATATTATAGAATAGAGAATGATAATAGTGCCCCCCTGACATGTAGTTTTATGTTTTTCATCATTTCAATTTCAATCAATTTGATTTGGTATCAGTAAATATTATTATTATCTCATTTAATTTAGAATTTAGATTTAATAAACAGTACAGTACCCCACTGTAGTACAGTAACTGTACTGTAAGTAGCAGTAGAGTAGTGAGTAGGGTACAAAGCACAAAGTATAATATTTACAAGTACCCTACAACAACAATGATGCAATAAAAGAGTAAAAACGTCTCAACTTGTCTCAACTTTCTTCGCATTTCTCAACTGTAGGGTACTGTATTCAAAATTCAAAATTCTCAAAAATCATTAAAAATATAAAAAAATTATGCAATCACTAATCACCAATCACCAAAAAAACCAAAATTCACAATCAATTGATTTAACCTACTTAAGTACTAATCCTAAGTAGGGTACTTCATTTCTTTACTCCACTCGACTCCACTCCAAGACTTCCAAGTTCCAGAAGGTTAATTTATTGTATAAAATGAAGGAATTCAACTCAACACCATACATCACCATAAAAGTAAAAGTAAGTTAAGTAAAGCACACACTCATCACATCACTCATCACTCTTGACTCTTATTTGTTTTATTAATTACTATTACTGTTGGTTAATCTTAATCAATTACCAATTGGTAATTGGTTGTCAATTTACTTTAGTATGGTCTATAGTCTATACCTATTTTCAATTATTTCAGCTCTGAAAAACCTTAGCTTTAGCCTCAATATTACAAAGAAATAAGGCGATATCACGAGGTCATAATCTCTGATGAAACTTAACGATAATCATTTAATAAAGGTTTTTCAGAGCTGAATTAGATTACCTACCTATATAAAAATATTATAAGTACCCCCCTAGTATGTGCCCATTATCTATTATTATTTTATATTTTTTGTAGTAGTAGGAGTAGAAGTTTAAATATAATGGTAATTTTTAGTTTAAAAATGTATTAATTTTTACTTTTTTTTCTACAAATGGATAATTTATTAAATTATAAACAATTAATATTAAATGATAAATAATTTTGTATTTACCTAGTCGGTGCTGCAGGCTCATCATCTTATAATTTAATTGGGAATTGTGTAACGTGTGTTAAATAAAGGATTATCTCCTCTGCTTGGCTTTGCATTGATTTATGTTGATCTGGTTCTGAAGTTCTGGTCATTCAAGTATTTTATACAAAATGTCAAAATACGATAATTCAAATTCAAGCTCAAGTGCCAAAGGTAAGATGCGAACTATTCAATTTTTTATAATGATTGATTCTTTAAAGAAATTAGTTTGTATAGGTATTATTGGCAGTGATAGTAGTCCCAATGCTAGTACCACATCATCATTGGCACCCAGTAAAAGTACAGTGTATTTGTCTAATCTTCCATTTTCTTTAACACGAAATGATATCCATAAAATATTTGAAGATGTTGGCATCATTGTCAAGTAAGTTTCAATTTAAACAATTTAAATATCTTTCATATTTCATTCTCAATGCATGTAACGAAAATACTAATCTATGTAAATCACTAATCGAATCTTGATATTTTTTATAAATTATTTTTGCAGAACTACAATTGTTAAGAATCGTGAACGTAAGAGTACTGGAATTGCCTTTATATTATTTTTAAATATTGAAGATGCTAACAAGTGCATTCAAGAATTTAACGAAAAAATGGTAATATGTACTTTCTTATTTTACTTTTTATTAATCTACTACCAATGACCCGAGTAATCTGTTCTGTTTAATGTTTTTTAACAACTTTCTATTATATTAGCTATTTGGAAGGACAATTAAATGCAGCCTTGCCAAAGATAATGGAAGGACAAGAGAATTTATTCGTAGAAAAGAATACCCTGATAAATCGACTTGTTATGAATGCGGTGATAAAGGTCATATGAGTTATTCTTGTCCAAAGAATTTGTTAGGAGATCGTGAGAAAAGGAAAAAAAGGATGAAGAATCCGTCTACTGATGATTTTGAAGAAGAAACATTGGATTTTGCAATTAAGAATCAGGTAAATATGTAAAAATTAATTAGCCTTATATGATATATGTATAATAATTCATATCCGAAGAACCAGATTTTGACTACAATTAGTAAATACTAATTTGTAAAATTGAGTAAAATTGTGTAATTTTTTTAAAACTCTAAAATTTAATAGCTAGCAAAAGAAGAGGAGGACAATTATAGAATAAAAGTATCAACTGGAGATTACAATGAAAATAATACTCAAAATGATGAAAGCAGCTCAAGTAATAGTACAAAGAGACGTCGTCGCATTGTTAAAGATTCATATTTTAGCGATGAAGAAGTGGAGGACAATAATGTATGATTTCATTTCTTCAATTTATTTTTTATTTTTTATACATTTTGTCAATGTATGTATTTAATATATAAAATAGGTATATTATGTATGTACCTAATTGTAAATTATACTTTATATAATCTTTAAAATTATTTAGAATTGAGAATATGAAAAAGTTTTGCGATAAATATAAACGCCATTCATATACAATTATAATTCAAACATAATCGAGTTTAACTTTCCTCAATACTAAAACTAAAGCTAAAACAAATTATAATGTTTTGCTTAACTAGTAAAGTAAATAATTAAATTAGGTAATGGCAATAATAATAATAATTAAGTAAAAATTATTTTTATAAGGGAAAAATTGACTATAAATTGATAAACTACTAACATTCATAATGCGTAGGTACCTAATAGCTTACTTAATGATAATGATTAATAATAAAATTAATGATTAATAATTAGAATTAGGCATAGGTACTTTACTTTAATAGGGGATTGTTTCACAAAAATGCTCTTTATAGTTCGAAGATTAGGGAATGACATTATTGACTCGAGTATATTTTAAAGCATGGATGGAGGTGGTGGCGTTTGAAGAACATTAAACATTTGACATCCTTTATGAACTAAAAAAATAAAATCTTAAAATTATTCGGTGGTTTTAATCAGCACAAGTTTGCAGAAGTTGCTCTCTTGACAGACATAAACCATAAAAGACACAGCTCAGTTGTTAAATTGAAGAATTAAAATTGAACCAGATATAGGAAGATGCCTAGCTTTATTCTTTAATAAAATAATTAATAAAAAATGTGTTGTACTACTCACGTGCATTAAAAATGATGACAAGTCCTAAGAATGTACAAATGGGCTTCAATGAAGCCAATTTTCCAACACCAGTTGGTTCATCTGGCAAAATTCGTTCATCTGTGAGACCACCTCGTAAAACTGGTGGAGATAATAGATAATAGAAACTTAATATATCACGCCACATATAAAATAATTCATAATATAATATTCATAAACTCACATTCAGGAAGTAGATCACCATCACCACCACCTTGACCTCGAGACTGAGCCATATTTTCTACTATTGAAAAAGTACAAATTAAAACAAGTCAATATCAGTAAGTTCTTAACTAAATAGCTACTCGATATATATCTTTACCAAAAACATTAAAATACAACTACCTACATTTAGTTTTACTTATTTTACTACTTATACACACAATAATAGACGAGCACCTGCTTTACTTTACCTTCTTAAATCCAGCTGCACGAGGATGAATGACCAACACCACACGACGGCTCTACTTAATTGTTGATTGTACGGACAGTTAAATTTAATGATAATAATAATAATTAAATGAACTTTACTTTACTTTTACTTTAGAATTTAGAGTAAATACACAAAATACAAAAAGGGTAATTTTTGATTTGTCTCCAAAAATCGCAATTTAGAGAATTAGAAATCGCAATGAAAGAAGGGTAAACTGAATCAAATCTAATTTTTCTTATTTGGCCGGGGCCGGGGCCGGGGACGGTATTTTATTTTATATTTGTTTTGTAATTTTTATTTTTATTTTTATTTATTATTTTTTTTTGGTTGTCCAAAAACTCCAAAAAATTGGGATTTGGGATTTGGAATCCTTTTGGATTGCTTTTTACATTTATATTTTATTGCAGTGCAGGCAAAATTTTTATTATTTTTAGGTGATTTTTGTCTTGTCTGGTAAAAATGGACTCTGATGATGATTATCATTCTTTAATTATGGACGTAGACGACCTAGACCAAGATGTAAGCGAGTCGAGTGAAAATCAGGATGGTGATGAAGTAGGTATATGTATGTGTACGATACGATTTACGTTGTTACGAGTACGAGTCAAGTAATATTTAAATTTAAATAACATATTTTACATAGGTAATTATAATTAAAGTAGCCTATTTGCATACTTCATACTACTTACAATATGTAAGCAAGTATGTTGATGGATTCTCGATTAATAATTTGCTAATGTGAAGTATTAAACATTAGGTAATGAAAGCGAACATTATGATGATCGTAAAAGAAAACGGATTCATTTGCAATTGGAAGAAAGGCAAGGAGAGGAAGCTCAGAGTGGTGACAATGGTAATGACCATGAAGAATTTGATGCTGCAGATGATGAGGAATACATCGAAAACGACATTGTTGTTCTTGAAGGTTTCATCTATTTTTTTAAAATTACACGAACGGCACAACGCAAAAATGAGCCAAATGCGTAAATATTTTGGCATTTTTCTTGACGAGTTTTTTTTTGAAATTTTTCATTAGAAAGAATAGGCGGAAAGAATGTATTCGAGATAATTCCAGATGGATGGATTGAAATTAAACACAATAGTGGAATGCCTATATACCTTCATCGTGAGTCAAGAGTTTGTTCAGTTTCAAAACCTTATATGCTTGGACCTGGATCTGCGAGGGTAAGTAAGAATAAGAACTATATATAATACAATTTATAAAATAATAATAAAAATGAGAGGAAAGTATATACATAATACAATATACATCCTATTTTATATTATATATTTTGTTAGATGCATTCAATTCCGATTGATTCTATACCGTGCTTAGCTTATGCCAGAGCTAAAGAAATAGAAAAAAAATCAAACGAGCAAGAAAATGGTTCAACTTCATTGGATAAAAATAGAGGCTCTGGTGAAGATCAAGATCAACCTGGTAATCAAATGAAGGAAAGTAGTAAACATGATTTGGGTTTAATAAGCGACATGCCTTCAGTCCAAATCGAGTCTGCTAAGGAGAATAAATCAACATTTTATCTTGACCCAATTCAATTTCGTGAATATTGTCAGAAGGTGTTCGAGTTTAAAACTGTTACACGCAAGAGATTCAAGTAATTTTAACATTTTTGTTAAATTATTTCTAACAAAATAAACTTTAAATTTAAATAGCATTTTATTTTAAGGACTTGGAGTGCTAAACGTCGTCATATTAAAGACTTAAAAAAACAATCTAGAAGGCCAGAATTTTCAGACAGCGCTCAATTAATTACCTATCCAGTAAAATGTCCAAATGGAAAAGGATATAAAGACTATTCAATAAATCTAACCGGAAAAACTCCTATTGCAATGTAATATTTTAAAATACAATTTAAATAAGGTGTTAACTTCTTATCATTGACTTGGTATTCTTTCAGACTACATGAATTTATTCAGCATTCGCTTCGTAAACAACCCTTATATGAATTTAAAGAAACGGATAACTCTGCTACTCCTTTTTCGGCTATAGTTTTTATTGACAATATGGAATACGGCACAGGTTATGGAACTAGTAAAAAGCAAGCCAAATTAGAATGTGCTAAAATTGCTATTCAAATACTTATCCCGGATTTAAAAGGTTATTTCGATGATCAGAAAAAAGAACAAGTTCAAGATGGTCCGAGTATTGCTTCAGTAAGTTCATTTCATATTTTATATAAATTATTAACTATTATGTAGGTATTCATGACAAGTGCAAATACTAATTTGACTTTTGTCTTATATGATATTTTATGCTTTACCACTTATAATCGAATCAATATATTATAGTTAAGTAATAAGAGTGTTAATTTTTATTTTAGATTTTTGATCATATTAAAATGGATGACCCGAGAATTGAAAGTTTGTGTTTAAAGGCTGGCGAACCTAATCCTTATAATCTTTTGCTCAACTGCTTGCAAAGGTATATGTATATTATAATTAGGTATACTTTAGAATTACTCTGATAATTATCTCATGCGTTTTTGAATGAGTGTTAAGGTGTAATTTAGTAATTTCTATTACCTATTATATTTTTTATTCTAGAAATTTTGGTAAATTAGACAATAGAATCAGAGATCCTATCTTTGAACTGATTTCAACAGACTATCATAAAAATAATAGGTTTAAAATGAGTGCTGCAGGTTTCCAAGTGGGTATGTGATCTCAAACATAGTAATATATATATTATTTTATTACTCTTTTTTATCTTGTTCTCTATTTGTAATTTATTATTATTTACTTTTGTAGAAGTTCAAGCTTTAAACAAAAAAGAAGGTAAACAGTTGGCAGCTCAGGGACTTTTAGCCGTAAGTAATATGTTTACTTAACTTGTATATAATACGTATAATTAAAAATTAAATAAATGATATTGCAAATAATTTGACATAAACCTAATTATGATTTTTTATATATTTTAGAAAATACATCCAGATATTAACAATATAAGTTCTTTCTTACGGTTATACGGAAATAGTTCAGCAAAAATCCCAGAAAAGAAACAAGAGCGAGAAATTACTTCAGTACAGAGTAGAGCGTCTACAAATTCATCAAACTATTCTCTCCTCGATAAGTTAAAAGAAGAAATGCTGAAATTACCTATCTAGATGTAATTGTACTAGTTACGTGTTGGCAGTTGGCTTTTTAATCAAAGTACATAGTAATATAATATGAGTTTATTTAATGTAGGCTTTATTTTACTTACATTACCTATCTATTAACGAAACTAGGTATCTATTAAAGTTGTTTAATAGATAGGTAGTTTAAATAAAAAGTTTTTACCTTTAAGGTAAAGATTTAAAAAGTTTTAAGCTACATTATTATGTGATTTATTTTTTTAAATCAATTTCATAAGAGGAGTGTATCCATTTTTTGCTTTTTGAAATTGGTTCCTCTAAAGTCCATTCGTGATATTCCAATTTTTTCATCTTTGTGATCAATATGATTGTATGTGTTCTAAAGAATAGTAAGTTTATTAGTTTTTAAAAAATAATTTTCCAAATAATAAATTACCTACTACATATCTTATATTATAATGGCAAGTTATCTACAATGTAGTGCACCAATATTAACCAAAATCACATAGATATAAATATAATATCTAGATGTACCTAGTTCCATAATCAGCCATTTTAACAAATCGACAACTCATATCTTTGAGAATTTTCTGAGAAAATTGCGGCGCTTGAAACTTCATTTGTAAATCTGGATGATGTCTAAATTATAAAAGTTTAATATTACTTATGGATGTGTCATGTGATACTTATTTAACCATTAATTATTTTTTATACATACTTTGTTTCGTCTTTAAGTATTTTGAGAATCTCATTGATTAAAGCTTCCTTGTTTTCTGCTAAATTTAAATTCTCGTCGTCTTGTAAAAGTTTTAAAAATTTTTCTTGAGCGTCTTGAACTTTTCTAAATTAAAAAAGTATATCTACATATATATTATATAATTACGCATATTAAAATTTATAATATATATTTAAAATTTAAAACTACCCACTTTATCTAATGCTCTACAATTTAATAAAGTTATGTACTTGAAAAGGAATAATAAATGTACCATTTATGAAAATCTTTACTCACCTAAAAGGCTCATAGTATAAAGAACTTCCGAATGCGAAAACTTCTGTTTTATCTTGAGCATCTTTGGTTAATATCTGTATTTGTGGCGGTGGCGATACTTCACTCCGTGGATTCAGTTGATTAGAAAAATAAATAAGTTCATTTTGCATCAAATCAAGTGAGACGAGGTTAAATGGGTTATAGGCGTCACAATTTTTTTTCAAATTTTTAAAATATTCAGGTACATTTTTGCTATCACAGTTGATTAGGTCTCTAATTAAAAACCCTCTACCTTGTTTATTAGAATCGATATCATTGCTGAGAATATTCAATATCGAGCCAAGTCTTTTATTTCTTGTATTCAAAGCTAACCATGTCCCACCTACTCGACCCGCTTGCATGTCCAAACCTTGGGAAAAAAATCTTTAATTAATACTAGCATGTATAGGGTACTTCTACTTCTACCCGCAGTTAAAAAAACCAACTACCAACTTCTGATTTTGGTATCCTTATTTTATTACAATATGTAGGTAGGTAGGTAGGTACTTTATAATTACTTATTTTTATTACTTTATTTATAAAAAGTATAATATAATAATATATATTATGTATATATACCTAATAATAATGAATGCCAAAGAAAATGTGATTTTCTATTCTATTACCTCCAAGATCATCCGGCGAATCAGGCCAAAAATCAGCTGGTTTGGAAGACCTTTGATAAAATTCATCACGATTTGCAGCTACAATTAGTGAATAAGGCCAGCTCCACTGTGAATTGTCCATCAATATGAACAATAGACACATATTCTCGGACTTTTTGATAAATTTTTTTTACTTAATATATTGCAGTGGAGTTTAAAATCAGATGAAGTCAAAGTCAACAGTCAATCAGAACTTTATATAAATCAAAATCTATAAAATACATAGCATAATACATACAAGTATGTAACTTTGTGTAACAAGTCGTTCAATTTCAATTTTTTATTTCTTTCATTTCTTTCATTTCACTGTTCACTTCATTCACGTCAAGTCAAGTCAAGTTTCAAAGTATTTTTTTATAAAAATAACTTTGTTATAATTATAATGTTATGTTGTTGTAGGTAAAGTATTAGGTTAGGTATTTATGTACGCAATTTGCAATTGGTTTTTCTGACGGTTTTTTCAAAAGAAGTAACCGGCAAAATCTTACCTCTTCTACAAAAACAAAAATCCAAATCCAAATCCAGAAACAACTCAGCTGCAGCTGAGGCCTGAGGTTTTTGTTTTTAATAACAATAAACTAACAAATGCATGTATAAAATAAATTACTTTTACCAATCATTAATATACTCGTATATTGTAATTTAAAAAAGTAATTTAAGTTTTTTGTTTCATAAGTTTGCCAGAGAGTCATTTCGTTCGCGATCTGAAACTTGAAACTGAAATCTGATCTGATCTTAAATCTAAAAGATTCTTATAGTATACCTTCTACACTGTACTACACTCTACACTATACTATTATTTAAGGTAAGTACCTAATTAGCCGACTTTTAATATTTACTACAAAAAAGGTTTAAGAATTCCATCATGCATTGGTTATTTGAAATTCGGTAGATAAAATTAAACAAATACCTAGATTGATAAATTAATCGATAAATTGAATTTTATGAATATATTTTATCTTCTAATTCTAGACCTAAATAGATTGCAGCTTGAAACTTATTTTTTGGCAAAAAGTTGAATAAGTAGACGAATGAGACGAGTTGTGATAACTGGTCAAGGGATTGTCAATCCTTTGGGTATAGGAGTCGAGTCAGTGTGGAAAAAAATCTTGTCCGGTGCCTCAGGCATTACGAGCCTCAATACTGACGAGTATAGCTCAGCCCCATGTAAAGTTGCTGGGAAAATTGACAATAGTATGTTAAGTATAAATTATCTCTGGAATAGTATTAATTCAACTCTAAAAAACCAAATTTTGGTCACAAGTTTACATATACAAAAGTTTTAAAATTAAGGCTTAAAAAAGGTTTTTTCAGAGCTCTATTATTTCGAAACCATCTGACTTACTTAAACTATTAATTTTTAAAAGTTTTTAAAAAATATGTAGTAGCTTAAATCATTACTTTGTATCTTTTTATCTTTTTTTTTTTTGCAGATATAGTTAATTTAGAAAAAGCGTTTAGTTCAACAGAGCGTCGAACATGCTCGAGGGCCACATTGTTTGGGTTACTAGCTGCTGATGAAGCAATCAAGGATTCTAAATTACTTGAAGGAAATGATGGTGCCGGATTTTATGAGAAGGATCGAATTGGAGTTACGATTGGTATGGGAATGTTAGATCTTCAAGACATAATTGATGTAAATACATTATACGATTGAAAATTAAAATATTTTGTAAAAAATTTGCTTTAATTTAGACTGGACAAATACTTAAAAAAGAAGGATATAATCGTCTAACACCATATTTTATACCAAGAATATTACCGAATCTGGCGGCTGGACAAATTAGTATCAAATATGGATTTCAAGTACCTAGGATAATATTATTTTCTTATTACAGGTTAATAAGTACTTAAATAAAATTGCTTTTTTTGTTTTAGGGGCCTAATCATTGTGCTTCAACTGCTTGTGCATCTGGTAGCTAACAATCTAATTCTAATCCAAATTCTCAAGATATTTTACCTTTTATCTAAATAATAGTAGATACTTTAAGTATGTAATATATTTTTTACAGGACTTCATGGAATAGGTGATGCTTACAATTTAATTAGGCTTAATTTCGCAGACGCAATTATAGCTGGAGGAACTGAAGCCTGTATAAATCCTCTTTCAATTGCAACCTTTTGTCGTCTCCGGGCTCTTTCAACAAAGTTCAATCACGAGCCAGCAATTGCCTCAAGACCCTTTGATTCGGACAGAGATGGATTTGTCATGGGTGAAGGTGCTGGCGTTCTAGTCCTTGAAGAATTACAAAGTGCTTTAAAAAGGGGTGCTAATATATATGGTAAGCAATGCATATTGCATTATAATTAATATTGAGTTGAGTTTGAGTAGAGTGCTTATAAAAAATCAGAATGTTTTGATTTCTTGTTAAAATGAGACCAAAGTCAAGTTTTTAGTACAGGCTAAATCTAAAATAAATAAATTAGAAGTAAAAGTAAAGGGACCTATAATGAGGACTTTAATAAGTATTTAGGATACCTAGTAATGAATGAATTTTATAAGATATAGTTTAGTGCTTTAAATACTTACTAATCTTGTTTGTTATTTTTCTAAATCTGATAATAGCTGAAATCTTGGGTTACGGCATGACTGGTAAGTTTAACATAATATATTATGTATCTAATCATAATAAGAACATTATAATTACGAGGATTACGAGGACGTAAGATATAAATGTAGGTGTAGTTTCTGCAAAAATTCTATATGAATCACTCTGACTTTGAACTATTTTCACCTTTTTAGGAGATGGTCATCATATGACAGCTGCAAGAGAAGATGGGCTAGGCGCTTATAAAGCTATGAAACAAGCTTTAGAATCAGCTAAAATGAAACCCTCCGATCTTTCATATATTAATTGTCATGCTACTTCAACCCCAAGTGAGTACAATTTACACATCTCGAAGGATATATAATGTATTAATAGTTTTCAATGTGTATGATTGTGATATAATTAAACTATTTCGTAGTTGGCGATAGAGCTGAAGTGAATGCAATTCGGAAACTTGTAAATGATTCTAAAGTTGTAAGATTATATTGTTAAAACACCTGTGTATAAATGCTTACCTATTCATTAATTAATCTTTTTCCTAATAATGACTTATTGCCTAATTTTCTCTTTTTAGCTCAAAAATGTTGCTCTGAGTTCGACAAAGGGTCATCATGGGCATTTATTAGGAGCAGCTGGGTCAGTTGAATTAATCTTCACAGTCCAATCGATTACTACGAGAACTCCACCACCTACAGCTAATATAAAATCCCTTGATGAGGAATTCTCTTCTTTAAATTTAGTTCAAGTGAATGATAATGTTCAATTTGATAAAGATCGAGTAGTTGCACTTAAAAATTCATTTGGATTTGGTGGTACTAATGCTTCTTTGTGCATATCTAATTTTATACAATGAATACCTTACAAACTATGTGTAGATATCTACAATCTACCTAATACAATATTATTTATACTTATTAAATTAATCAATAATTTTTATGAGCTTTGATTGTTCAAAGTTCAAACATGAGATATTCTCTTTTTGCAGTTACTTACTAACGAAATAAAAAATATATAATCGTAAATATATTTTTATTCTACCGTCATGCATGCCTTTAAAAATAAAGTCTGGCTCGACAATTTTTTTATCACAATACAATAATAGGAAAAAATTTCATAAAACGAGACGGTGGAGGATTTGACATCCGTGATAGCCAATCGACCCATTTTTGAGACGAATCTGAAAACATTTGATCCTAAAAGTTTAACTGACTGAATCTTGAAAAATAACCTCTCTACTTTTAACTATCCCAAATCCAAATAGTAGGCACTAATTCAGATTAGTCATTTCCTAATCTTTTAACCTGTCTCGTCGATTTTACTTACAATTAAAAATGAATCAAATATGCCTATTATAGATGATTTTTTATAAAATAGCCCTTAATTTAAACCATATTTACCTATATAATCTTAACCATCAGTTATGCTAATGCTATCAATTAATAACGCAAAAAATTAAATACCTACCGCCTACCTGACTGTTTCTAAATGCTAAGTTAATTTCTTTATTAATAAAATAATTAGGTATCATAAAGGTCTGATCGTTCGTTTCTTAAGTCTGAATTTTTAGTTATTATTATTATTATTACTATTATAATTTTTATTCATATGAATTGACAAAGTAGTTTTTTTGATAAGGTAATGTAGAATAAGCATAATTCATGCTCTTAATATATTTTTTCCCATTTTATAGCAATGTGCATAATTATGATTTTACATTATCTATTACAATTATTAGACTAAATTAAATTAGTTAGTTAGGTACCTATATTTATAATTAAAAAATACAATTTTAAACGATATCAGTTGGGTATACAGCTTAATGATGATTAACGGTAAAATGACAAATAATACATTATCTAATCTTATATGATGTGGGTTATTCAAAATACGTAATTAGTAAATTTAAAGAAATCTAAACTCGATAAATTGAAATTGCGAATATGATTAGAAAAATTCAGGGAATCTAATCTAAATCAGTCAAATTAATATATTTTGTTACTCAAATATTTAATTTTAGAGTTTAGATACAAAGTAGCTTAACAAAAAATTATTTTTACGAGAAACAATCAGGGAATTAGTTTTGATCAAAAAATATTCTAGTAACGTAGTATACTTAATATAATGGAATAATGAATGTGGAATCACTCTTTTTTACTTTTTAATCCTCTCGGATATTCTGTTTTAGTATAAAAAAGGAATTTTTTATAGAAATTTAAAGTTATAATCACTTTTGACTTGACGAAAAATGTAAATTGAACACTGATAAGGAGTAAGTTATAGTGTAAAATAATTAATTGAATCGTTACTAATTATCACCTAATGAAAAAGTTTTGATTTTGAACTCGGAAATAAAAAATTTCCATTTTTTGAATTTTTTTGAAAAAAAAATACTATTTTTAAAATAAACTAACTATTTAGGACCTAGGTATACTTATTTCATCTTTTGATAAATAAGTAGGTACCCTAGTTATTCTAATTCTACATAACTAACTCCTACAGAATAACCTATCTAGGACCGAATTAATTCGTCTATTTTAAATTTGTAATTTGATTTTAAATTATGCACTTACTTCTTCCATTACTTGATGTATCTTCGTATAAAAAAAGAACGATTATTGATATTGTTGAGAAATCATTAGTTTGCACTTTAAACACGATTCTTCCCCTTGTATCTACTTTTCCCTTGAAATTTTCGACTCTTCCCGGCTACTCTTGGTTGTTTCTTAGCTTCTTGTTTGTTTGTATTACCACTCAAAGACTCCGATTCCTGCTTCTTTCCACTTTCTCCATCACATCCAATATTTTGATTATCGTGTGTATTATTTTGAACAAGGACTGCTGACTTATGGGATTTTGCTACTAATTCTTCAAAACGAGTTCGAAGAAATTCTCTGAAACTATTCCGCTCCTTTTCCCATGCTGGTGTCGTGAAAAATGACACGTCTAAAAATATAAAAATATGTAGGTATTTAATTTAATAATAGTTCCCTTTTATAATTTTTATTATTATTTTATTGACTTAAATGCAAAGAAACTCTTGTTTTTATTATATTTTAT
The DNA here is from genome assembly GCA_034699045.1 of Nanhermannia cf. coronata Gr-Ori-00579. Lineage (NCBI taxonomy): Eukaryota > Metazoa > Arthropoda > Arachnida > Sarcoptiformes > Nanhermanniidae > Nanhermannia > Nanhermannia cf. coronata Gr-Ori-00579. The sequence goes on from JAQIXA010003138.1 coordinate 14,451, forward strand.
ATCATAAAATAAATACTCAACAGAAGGTATATAAATTAGGTAGGTATATCTTTAACTAAAAGAAGACAGTAATACAAAGTTCAAACTTACCTTCTTCAGGAATCGATGGAATATAATCATCGTCAGAAAGACACTAAAAATTATTTAATAAAAATTATTTATAAAGAATAATAAATCGGTTTTACCCTCACGGAAGCCCGCACCCTCAGCAGAACACAAGATAATTTATATAAATACCTAATTTAGTTTTAAAAGTTCTTATTTTATTACATAAATCCAAAATATTTGAAATTTTTTAAATTTTTTTTTTGGAATTTTCAAAACTTCCCGCCAAATAAACAATGCAAACCTACATATCATTCGATAAAGCTCGAAGAGCTCTATCAGAATATATATATAGAATATATGAACATAAAGGGATCATCCAAAAATACAGCAAAAATCCAATTTTTTAGCGATTTTTTTCAAATTTTCCCGCCTTCCAGATGAGGTAGGAACTCCAAAGTGTTATCAAATTTCGGGGTTTTCCCG
>JAQIXA010003139.1:0-14967 GCA_034699045.1 Nanhermannia cf. coronata Gr-Ori-00579
GAAAAATGAGATTTTTCAACGCTTTGCTCGCACAATTTATAATCAACTTCTAGTGAGTTGATTAAAGCCTAGTATAATTGTAATTTAAAGTAAAATTTTAACAAAATATTCACTTGTTATAGAATTTCTTGAAAAGTTTCCTGGAATGATAAAGTTTTTTAATCAAAAAATTGTTATGAATTTCAGATTCAGATTTCAATTCTGACTTTGACATGGATCAAGTTTTTAGGAAAAAAGTTAAGAAAAATTGAGGCTTTAAATATCCGTCGAGATATTAATCATACTTGTATCTATTACATTAGGTTTAGGTAGATAAAATTTAGCAAATATTATACCAGGTTTTGTAGGTTTAATATTCTAATATAATTTTCCAAAATTTCAAACCTCTAGGTCAGCCTAATGACTTTAAAAACTCAAAATGAACAAAATTAGTACAAGTATAAGTAAGGTCAATTGATTTAATTACAAATTAGCTTAGAAATATCGGATTTTGGCCACGATTTTGCATAAATTATTTTATATACTGTGGTCAAAATCGGTTTCTCGGAGATAAATCAAGTTGTTAACTGGTATATTTTTATTATTGACAAAATTCTTAGAAACTAACAATAATAAGGTAAGTTATAGGGTACTGTTCTACGAACATATCATAGTATTTGTCGTTTGAAAAGATCTCTATGTACCTACCATAGGGTACTAATATCAGTATCAGTAAAGAATTATAATAAATAATATGTACACTCTAAGTCTAATGACTTAAAATAGTCATTTTTAGAATATATCCAAAGAAAGTAAAAAAATCAATTATTTAATACATTTTATTAATACAAACTACTGATACTCTGGTATTATTGATAATAGATAGGGTACTTAAGATTAAATAGAAAAGTAGGTACTAAAACTAAAGATACAAATATGTGGGTAGTATAGTTAGGTTGGTAAACAAGTACCTAACCTACCTTATGGTCTAATGATTTCGATTTCCGATTGCGTTAAGGATTATGTCCCTAGTCCCTTCCCTATGTCTTATTTTATCAAATAAGATTCAGAATAGTTATGCAAAATATTGAATTTTTAAAATTCAATATTATGTAATCATGTACAATATTTACATGTAAAAGTAACTGCCCTAAACACATATAAGGTACCTAGGTACACTTTAAAAGTTTTTTGTAAAATACATAGTCCAAAGTTTCTTCAAAAACATCTAGAAAGATATTTTTATTTTTTACGTAGATATATACCCTATATGTAATATGTAATATGTAAAGTAACGCTAAAAATTCCAAGATTTATTTATGTAGGAGTTTTACGCATCACATGAATGAATGAATTCTTCTATGAACCGATAAAAAAAATCAAAATAATGATTTCCTCAACTTGTCAGTTTGTTACTTTTGAATTTTGAATATTTATATGCTACACTATACTAAAGTTTATGTAAATCGTAATCTCTTTTTTGGCATCAATAACTGTGGGAAAAATATAGATAGATTTTAAACCATATATATACCTAGGTATACAGTATATAGATATGTAAAAACTTTCTTCATTTACGAAAAAGCTGAATTGACATATAAAATGTCAAAGGAAATTTCTTTACGTAGATTTAACAGGGTGAATTGGGTAAATGTAGCTCAAAATTTATTTATTATACTGCACAATTTCAATCAATTTGAAAAACAAACTTTTTTGCATCTTCGACTGATTACATACGAATACAAATAGATTGGATTGAATAAGTTTTTGTTTTAAAGGCCAAAGGGAAATCCTATTTGTAAAATACAAAGTATCTATCTAAATCTAAATACTAAAAAGATAAAAGTTTTAAACATCTAGAAAGCTCAAAATCTTAACTACCTACATAGCAATTGATTGATTATCAGTAATTTTACTTGAAGATTGAATTTTTTCCAAATTCATTATTTATAATAAAAGTCGTAATCTAATCGTTAGCATAGGTTTACAGAAATTTTTGAGCTCTAGCTTAGGCCAGCCAGCCAGAAGGTTAAAAAACTTTGCCCAAAATTCATTTAGGATTTAGGATGCGTTTTCAACCTATGGCACAAATTCAATTTCAAAGTTTAAATAACTAAAAAATCTCAAAATGTCTCAAAAATTTTAACCATTTTTTTCCAAAAGACAAAATATCTCATTGCACTATCAAAAAAAGCTATATTGACCTCTAGGTCAAAAAGAAGTTTTCTAGTGTAAACTTAAAATTTCAACTATTTTACAAAATTTCTTAAAATTTCAACTATTTTACAAAATTTCTTAAAATTTCTTTATTTTATTACTCTATTTTTCTAAAACTTGACTTTTGAATAATATTTTTTGTAAAAAATTGGTATTGAGACCAAAAAAATTTCTATCCAAACTTAACTGCCCTGACAGCCAGCAGCAGAAGTGATTAGTATTTTAGCCTGTTTTTAAAATAGCGTATTCAACTAATTCTAATGTAAAATAAATATAAAATTTATAGCACTTAAAAGACTTCGAATGATTAGATTTTCCTAGAATAATAGAATAGAATACATATAGATCTGGGAAAAAGTAAAGCCAAAGCCAAAGTTCTAAATAATTTTTCTTCATTTAGGGCACGGATATCAAAAAGTTTATGGACAAAAAGTGCATGCAAGTTTACCAGTAGGTATATGGAACAATTGACACTTAAATTATTATCAACCTTACAAATACCTTTAGTAGGGCACAAGTATTATTTACTTGATACATTCTATGATAAAAAATTTTTCAGAAAAGCAGACTTATTCTTATGGATTCTACATTTTTGTCTATTTATTGTACAAGGTTAATCGTTTAATTGATACTCCAATTGCAACTTAAAAGGCTTTATTTCATTAGAAAAATTAAATCAAGGATCTTGCTTCATCTGCTCCAATTTCGAACCAAAATATAACAAGATGTTCAAAAATTACAAAAAATTGTGTTTTATTGACTCGAGTGGTGAAAGTAGTACAAAGTACTACATATATAGATAGAGTACTGTAGAAGTCTGTAGTAATATTAGTAATAGAGAGAAAGTTGAGATTTCTTGTTCAATTTTTTTGAACTCTATAAGCTTACTCTTTTAGCCATGATCTTGCATTTTTTATATTACTTTTTATCCAGCTCTTTTTTTTTTACAATGAATTATGACTTTATCTACTTGCAAGAAAGCTCAAGACACCAGAGCTAGAGGACTAAGGATAAGAGACCAAAAAACTCTGGGTCAATGGATTTTTTAAGTATATTTTGAGAATCGAATGGGTTCAACTTTTTAGAAAAAAAGTCTCGTGTTTTACAAAAACTAGATTTCCTTAAACTGAAAATAAAGTCTATTTTGTCTGTTTTGAATTTTAACCAACTTTACCGATATAGTAAAAGATCTTATAAAATTTAAGAAATCTTAAGACAAGACAAGACTAGATTAGTTTAGCATGTAAGTCTTGTGTATTTTTTTAATACTATCAGTACAACATATCAGTAGATATACTGATATTAGCTTGAAATTGAAATAATTCTGCTACATTCTACTTCACTGGAAGTGAAATGCGAGCTTTCGTATTCGTAACGGTTATTCTAAAGATATTTTACAAGATCTTTCTTGGCTTGTCATCAATACTCTTTTTATATAACTTGTAGCTGGATTTCTCTAGTTTAGAAACCTAATAAAGCAAAAAAGCCTCCATTTCGGTGATCCAGTAGGTATAGGGTACTTAATCTTTATCGAGTATTTCTACTACTACATACTTACTTTTGGGCAAATTCCAGTTCATTGTTAGACATATTGATGGTATATTTTAAACTTCCACGATTCGAAATAACGAATCTACTGCTGCTGGAAGTACGATATGTCGTATAAAAATTCCAAACAATGAAAAAATATACCTACTGTACCCTATATATAAAAGTATTTTTCCATATTAAAACCATTACTTATTCAGGATCAGGATTCAATGGGTACCTACTACCTACATAAGTACTTATAATAAAAATATGTACCCTACTACTACTATTACTTAAGTAGGTATTCAAAATAAATTAAACTTTTGACCTTCGTTATTCATTCATTACCATTACTTATTACTTGTTATGCAAATAAGGTACTTTTACAGATCCATTGTTAAGTATAGAGGAATGAGGAATAAATCAAATTTAAATTATGAATATATCAACTTAATCGATCTCTAAACACTTCATATAGGATAGTTATGGGTATATAGTATGAATGTATTATTTCTATCTCTTATTTATGTAAAAAATAAAAGTACTTTAAATAAGGTACGGTAATCAAGAACTATATAAAAATAAAAATAGGGCCTCATAAAATTATCAACGATTTATATTTATTTATAGGCATATATAGTATAATATTCTGTGTAGGTATATTATGTACTAATGTATGTTACTTAAGATAAGTTTATGTTGTTATACCTAACCTAAATACGATTTAATACTACCCTAAATTAAATCTAGGTAGTTATTCGTAATTGTAAATTGTATGCCAAATGCCATCCTTTGTTTTGTAACTTGAAATTGTAAAAATCTAGTTGCTCTAAAATTAAAATAACTATATAGGTACTTACTTACAATAACAGATAACTATTGTTGTAATGAACTGCCTAGGTACTGTATAAATTTGTAATGCAGTATAAATTCTAGTACCCTACTCCTACTTATGCCTTTTCTTTTAGGCATGGCCTTCTATTAATAGTAAAATAAGTAGTAGTGAAAGTCAAAAGGGAAATATTTTGACAATAATAAATAATGAATATTTAATACGAATGACGAATACAAAGCACCTACTCTACCTGCGTGTTAAACTTTTGAAACAACTCGGTAATCTTATTTTGTAAATGTAGGTAAATAAATATCTAATACCTAACCTGTCTATATTCAATAGGTATAATCAACTATCCAACTAAATATACATACACCTATTTTAAATAATATATTCAATTATGATTAGAATAGTTAATTGCAATATAGAAAACAGCCAGCAGCTGTAATTACTTATTAATCTTACAAGAATGATTATTTAATTTTTTAACATTATTAGTTATTAGGTATAAAAGAAATTTTCCTTCACAATTTAATGGATGAATATAATTACGAAAATTTATCTTGATGAAATAAAATAATAGGTAGTATTTACGATTATTATTATGATACATACAGAGAGTACTAAATCGAGTTTGGATTTTTGAAGATATTCAATATTTAGAGAGATATTGATAAATCATGTAGAACTACACTACAACTAAATCGTTACAAGTGAACTTTGATTTGTATCAATAATAGGTAATTAGTAATTGGTAATAATTAAGATTAGATTTGGATATTAATAGATGCTACATTGCTATCATGTTAAAAGTTTGGAAAAGAAATTATGATGTAGAAGTTAGAACAGTCAATTAAAACTATAATAAATCTACAAATAAATTGAAATCACTTGGTAAAGTAATTAGGGTATTAAGATTAGGGTATTAAGATTAAGATAACAATTTAGATAAATTATGTATTAAATGTTATAAATTATAAAAGAACCAGAAGTTTGAAGTTGAAGTTGAAAACTAATAAAGTTACAAACAAACTTCAAATCAAATCTTTCTAATTAAATTTCCAATTTGAAAGTATTTTAGTAATTTCAGAATTTATAGTTATAGGTATAAGTAGGTAAGTATTAAAATTAATTTATAATATAAGGTTACTTTTGTCTTCATCATTAAAAAATGAAAAGTACTACCTATTTATTGGATGTCTTTGTTAGCAGAATTAGAATTAGGTGCTTACTATTTCTTATTCCTTTATCATATTCTTAAAAGCCATCAACTCGGAATAATAGAAGCCGGAGAGAGTTTTTCCAGTTTTTTCATCTGTGAGATTAATCTTTCGTGTATTCTCAATCTTCAATAAAAAGGATTATAGAATCAAAATCAAAATAATTTAAATTTAAAATAAATCATAATATGATAGATATTATCCTATCAATATCATATAATACATAATTATTTATTTACAATATCCAACTTGAGCGGAATGCCTATAAACACTTCAGTGACTCTGGAATCCAGGTAATCTCTGAATCCTTCTGGATCAGCAGAAGATGGACTCGGGACATTAAATAATCCGAAACTTTTTGAATAAACAGGATGCTATGAATTTAAATGATATATAATATATGTAATTATTATAATTCACTTCATGATATTATAAAATTTAAAATCATACTTTATTCATCAGTTTTTGAGTCAACATTCTCAAATCTGTATATGCGAGTTTAGCGTTATCACCCAGATCGACAAACTCAAAATGAACACGACTCCTATCCTCATTACATTTTGTTACAACACCTCTGTACCATTGACCATAATACTTTCCAAGATAATAATCGAACTGTATTGGAATGTGGTTTAGAGTCAAATCTGATTCTAAATAGATAAAAAAAATAATATTTATATTAAATGTATAATTATAATTACACTGAATATTTATATATAATATATTATAAGACAAGACAAGTATGTATATTTATATGTAAGTAATAAGATTAAATACCATATTTTGCGACCAAATTATCAATGTCCATTTGAAGAGAACCATAAATCGTATCTTCATCCTCAACAGCACAAATCAAAATCTTTTTCGTACTCCAAAAATACACAATTTTTACTGTTGCACCATCCACAAGTTTCGAAGTGATTATGATATCTTTTCCATGTTTGGGCGGAAGTAAGTCTCCTTTAACTCCTACATTTTAAAAATTAAAAATAATTACTTGATATTAAAATACATATTTAAATTGTTTAAAAAAAATAGAAATGGATCTTACCATCCTGACCATATTCGATTGGTTTCAATGGTGGTTGTTTAAGAATTTGGGCCAAGTCTCTCGAAATAGAACTCACTTCACTTTCACTCATAGTTGAACTCACGGATTCCCTTTTCTTAACATTGGTCTCAATAGCAATAGCACCTTTCCCTCCTTGTCCAACATTTAATGTAGTCTTAAGGACATCCGCAGTTTTGCTTAAAATTTAAAAAAATATGTATCAGTTTATTTTATCACATCTACAATAATATAATATGTATAGGTATGCAATTTTTGACAAACTCTACCTACTTAACTTATGCTTATGATGCATCATGCATGTATAAATAAAATAAACTTACCCTTTTTTGGTAACAACAATGTTAGCGTTAGTGGCTCTCGAGCTTCATAATATTATGTAAATTAGTATATTACAAAGAGTAAAAATAAAATAAAAGTAGGTACTGTTTTAGACCATTTAAAAAAGTTGACATCATACGTACCTACTATGCGACGGAGCATTGGAGGTTCTATCAGATGATGATGCTTTCAAACTCTCAGCCATTTTAACACATTCTCTCGAACACATTACGTAACCTTTGTCTTGATGAACGTAACCAATCTTTTCAGCGCACCCAAAGCAAATACATTGACGATATTCCTGTTGAATTGAATGCATTAATTTAGCTCTAATAATTGTCAATATTAAATTATCTATATTAAATAAGGTAATTAGGTTTACCATGCTTATATCAGCCAGGTCTCGAGCGAATGGTGCTGAGAATTGAAGTTTAGCTTTTGGTGGGTCCCTATCATCATCCTCACCTGGTCCAACATATCCATCATAATTTGCGTCCATATTTACCTAGCAGTGTCCCGTCCTATAATTACAATTAAAACAAAGCAAATGTAAAATTATAAAAAAGTACATAGCAGGCAAACGAAAATTAAACTTGACTTGAAAGTGATACTCTTTTCGACTAGGACTAGGAATTGACCTTCTTTTTTATAAGCTTATGAATTAGGAACGAATGACATGACATTGAGGCCAGAATCAGGTTCTTCAAAGCTGAATTAAATGATTATCTACTTACCTTTTAAATAGCAATTAAATGTAGAAAATTCGTGGATGTTGGCTGTTGGAAATTGGGCGTTTTTGCGAAGAAGGAGATGATGAGATAAGAAACGCAGAGACGACGACGCTATCTTTTAAAGCCCGGATTTATATTTTTCTCAAATTTCCTTTCTCAAAATATTTCTTATTTTATTATTGCAAGAATTCAAACAGGATCAGCAGGATATAGGGGTACTTTAAATATTATATTGTATTTATGTGAGGATAATTTAGAATTTTAAATAATTTTTTTGCCTTAATCTTAATGCACTAATTACATACAATAAAATTAGTCGAATATTTTACAAATTCATGCTAAACTAAATATGGAACGATTACAATACCTTACATAACTTTTGACATTGTTCTAAAATGCTTTTAGTATTATTTTTTGAAGTTGAAATATTAGTTGGAAAAACTAAAAAAAATTAACAGTTTGAACAGAAAGGGAAATTTCTTTAAAGAGTAAAAGAGATTTTTAAAACTTTAACAAGGGCCATACAAATTATTTAATATCCTCTGTAACTTGAATTTGAAATGAGTCATTTCCGCTACAACCTCCAGATTCATTTAACCTATAAAATATTAAACAGAGTTGACTGTTTCTTGCTGTTTTTTTTAATTTCTGAGGTTCTTTGAGTGGGTTAAAAGTTAAATACACTCATTTATTGTCAAAACCTCGAAAATTATTCTGGTATTTTTAAAAAATAATTTGTCTCAAAAGTAATTTGACCTATGACACAGATTCGTGTTTATACCTACTATTTAAATATTTGGGTACTTCTACTATATTTTTAAATAATAGATCTCCATTCTTTCTTTATCGTACTTATTTTGACCTACAAACTAAAGCAGATTTCATCTATTAAGACAATGCTTTGGATCTACACAATTGGATTGGATTATCGATTATTCTTTATCTAATTACTAAAGCATTCTTTCTCAAATTATAATTATTATTGTATTGTAATTTTGACCAAAAAAACAGATTTATTTTTATAAAAAAAATCTCATCATTTATTGAAAAAATACAAAAAGTGTCAAAGAATCCGAGCTTTGACGATCAAAAACGTTTTGCGTTTTTCTGATTGCATTGCATGCATTTTGGGAAACTCGGGAATTTTTTTTAAATTCTATTTCTAGATCTCGATTTTTGCGTTTTTTAAAACTTATGAGAAGAATATAAGAATCAAAATCAATTTTGATTTTGATTTATCAAAAATCAAAAAAAAGTTTAAAAAAAAGCTCTTTTAAAATTAAAATTAAGTACCTACCTAATTATAATTAAACCATCATAATCAAACCAATTAAGGCACATAATATATTTAGAATAGTTAAGTTGCATTTGAATGCTACGATATTCCTACGATATTTTTTATTCTAATAAGTTTCGAGTCTAAAATAAAAACTAGAATGAGTCATCTTGGTCAATAATTAAGTTGCATCAAAAAACCTACCTAAAGACTAAAGTCTAATAAATAAAGGATCATATCATGGACAAGCTGATTAACCTGGTGTTCTTATTCATCTTTATAACCCTGATGGCGGAGGACGTCAAGACACTTTATATCCCCGGCTTGGCCCCTGTCGACTATCATAAAGGCGATAAATTAGATGCTAAGGCTGTTAAAATGGTATTTTTATTTTTATTGACATTTTATTTTATGACCTTTTTAATAATTAAAAATAATTGGTATTTATTTTATTTTAGACCTCGACAATGACACAACTCCCGTATGGATATTATACCCTCCCGTTTTGCAGAAAGAGTGGTGAACTTGTGTACAAAAGTGAAAATTTGGGTAACTTTTTAAAAAATATCTTATTTCTTTTCTTTCAATATATATTATAATATATATATATATTATAATATATATTATAATGGTCACTGGCCTGGTCACTGGCCTGGTCACCTAGTCCTAGTATGTTTATCCTATAAATTAGTCCTGATAAACCTTTTGACCTTGTTAGTGTACATGCATTTATTTTACTTATAAAATTGAGGTCAAAATCTGGTTTTTTAAAGGCTCGAGCCTTGAATTAATAGAGGCGAATTGAGGTTAAAAGTTTTAAGTTTTACTAATTTAAAAAAAGATGATTTTCTATATAATTATTTTAATCTTGAGCTAACTACTATCCTTGCCAATGATCAAGATCAAAATCTAGTTTTTAAGAGACTTGAAGAACTAATAGAGTTAGTTACTTAAAAAGTGTGTATACCTTAGGCCTTAGGTATAAATGTTTAAAATGAATTTAAAAAATATCTGTATTGCCAATTTTTAAATTTTTTTTGTTAATAGGTGAGATTCTTCGAGGGGACAGAATTGTGACAACTGCCTATGACTTTAAAATGAAAGAGGATCAGGCTTGTAAATTGGGTATGTTATAAATAAAGTTAAAATAACTAATTTTTTAGATAAACTATTTTGATGTGTAATTTATTTATTTTTTAATAATTGTTTAGCTTGTAATGATAAAATCACAGCTGTAAGATGGGGAACGCCGTTTACGAATATGGCTTACAGTCATATAAAGCATGATTATAAAGTTCATCTGATGGTTGATAATTTACCCTGTGTAAGTCGTATTGGGAACTCTGAAGATCCACAAAAGCAGAATTTTGAGATGGGGTATCCGCTAGGTCACTTTGATTCTGAAGGGAGAGCTTATCTGAACAACCATTTGGATTTTATTATTTCATATCACACTGAAGACGAGAAGAAATTCAGAGTGGTCGGCTGTGAAATTAAAGCAAGCAGTATAAATATGAAACAAATTGTGTGGTCAGATGATCAATGCTCCTTCAACTCACCTGATACGTTTGCAGAAATAAAACAGAACGAAGATGCAGAATTATTATTTACTTATTCAGTGAAATATGAATACTCAAATGTAAGTTTTATTTTTATAATCATACATAATATATTACGATTACGATTACAATTAGGTACTTACTTACCTTTATATGTATTCTATTTCTAAATGTTAAATATAAAAACTAGAAAGTAATATTATTATAAACCAAACCTTTGTTTATTTTACAGGTTCGATTTGCTTTTAGATGGGATGCTTATCTTAAAATGAGCGATCCTCAAATACATTGGTTTTCAATTATAAATTCATTAGTTGTGGTAATATTTTTAACTGGTATTATTGCAATGATTATTATTCGGACTCTTCGTCGAGATATTGCAAAGTATAATAATATGGATGAAGAATCTGATGAAAGTGCTCTAGAAGAAACAGGCTGGAAGTTAGTTCATGGTGATGTATTTCGACCACCTCGATATCCTCGTCTTTTTGGGGCCATTATTGGATCTGGCTTACAAATATTTGGAATGTCCATTGTTGTTATCTTTTTTGCAATGCTTGGGATGTTGAGCCCAGCGTCCAGGTAAGATATTTATACATTCTTTTTAAATCATGAATATTATATATGTGCAATGTCATTTTATTTTATTTCAGAGGATCTTTGATGAGTGCAATGATTTTCTTATATGTTTTAATGGGTACCTTTGCTGGCTATTTCGCATCTCGACTCTATAGAACAATACGTGGAAAAGGTAAATAATATTATTGTCTTGATACCAATCTATAATTGTGCATTTAATATATCATTTTTTTTGTTACTTTTTTTATAGAATGGAAAAAGCATGCATTCATGACCGGCACTTTATTTCCTTCAATTGTGTTTGGAATTTGTTTCTTTTTAAATTTCTTCATCTGGTTGATTCTAAAAATTAAACTTATCTTATCACTTACTAATTTATTAAAACTTAATTAATTTTTTTTCAGGGGAAAAAATTCTTCTGGTTGGTTCTAGAAATTAAACTTATTTATATCTAGTTATCAATATCACTTATTACTATTAAAACTTAATTAATCAAATCTATTTATTACCAATTAACAGGTGCTGTTCCATTTACAACAATGTTATGGCTTGTACGTATTAAATACATAATTATTAATTAAAACGTAAAGATTTGAATGTATTCTAAATAATTAATACATATTTTAGGTTTTTATCTGGTTTTGTGTTAGTGTTCCATTAGTATTCGTTGGGGCTTATTTTGGTTTCAGGAAGGTAAAATTAGCTCAAATGACCGAGTATTAATAATTACTTTCAATTATTTAATATTTAGCCTTATCAAACACCTATAAGAACGAATCAAATACCAAGACAAGTACCTACTCAAAAATGGTATATGCACATTATTCCTAGGTAAAAATTTAAACATTTATCAATAAAAAATCTGCTAAAAGAATTGCACTGTTATTTTTTATTCTTTTTTATAGTTTGTGCATCTCGGGACTTTTACCATTTGGGTCTTTATTCATAGGTAATTATTCTTTTTAAATGTTTAAAGCAATATCGATATATTCATCATTATCTAAAATTTTCTTTTAATTTAGAATTATTCTTCATATTTACGTAAATATATTATTATCTTTAACCTAATATGAGTATTCTCAAATCTCGAATATCATTCTATAATTTATTTTTTTGCTTTCTTAGGGCCATTTGGCAAGACAAGTTTTATTACCTTTTCGGGTTTCTTTTCATAGTCTTTATAATATTAATCGTCTCTGTGAGCCAAATATCAATTGTATTAGTCTATTTCCAGTTATGTAATGAGGATTACCATTGGTGGTGGAAAAGTCTAATATCCTCAGGTACTTTAAGAAGAATATCTCAAAATTTAAATATATATCTGATTTACTTTTATCTAAAAAATGCATTTTAAATTTAAATCTATGTCAATATTTTAGGTGGATCTGCACTTTACATGTTTTTATATGCTGTATTTTACTTTCATACGCGTTTAGAGATAACTGGTAAAGAAATATTTTTAAAATTAAAAGTATTATGTATACAACTTACAGTACATATATTATATACAGTTCATTTATTTGCTTATTACTGATATAATACTTACCTAACCTTGCCTAATTAAATCTATTTTATTTTATTAACAGAATTTATACCTACCCTTTTATATTTTGGATACACAACAATTATGTGTCTCTATATATTTTTACTGACTTCAACAATCGGTAAGCTAAGCTATTTTTCTTACAAAATTATTAAATTAATCTTGATTAATCAAAATTAATCAAATTTTGACTTTATACAATTTCAGGCTTCTATTCATCATACATATTCTTGAGGCGTATTTATAGTTCAGTCAAAATAGATTAGGATTAGGTAGTTATTAGAGAACCTACAAATTAAATAATTTAGCATTTCTATTTAATTTTGAGCATTTACCTAAGTCCTAAAAACTAAAGTAGGTACGTTTATAATCGTTTATAACCTACCTAATTGCAATTTAAGAATATTTACTCTAAAAATAAATAGTACCAAATCATTTCAGCTTTATAATACTGATGGCAGAGCTAGAGCTCAGATGTTATTTTCCAGTTCCAGATTTAGAATTCTTCTTATTTAAGTTTTCAAAAATATTTAAGTACTTACCTAATGCCTAAGTAAAGTATTGTATTGAAATGTACCTATCTAAATCTAATCTAAATTATAAAAGACTTGAGATTAAAATATATTTTTTAAATTATCGTGTTGTGGTTGTAGTTGTGAATGTGAATGTGAAATATGAAGTGAATTTTCTTTTTATGTAAATAGTAGGGTACATAGGTATACTAGGTACATACATATACCTAGGTATATTTTATTTTATAACTGTATATTAAATATGATACAAAAACAAAAAAGATAAATAAAAAGCAGAATTATCTAAAATAAAGTACCTAGGTACATAAATCGAATGCGATTTTTTTTAAACGAGATACCTACTACCTACCTACTATTAAATCCTTATTTTTCTCTACCTTTGAAAACCAAATGTAAAGAAAGGAAAAGAGATTTTTAACATGAATACATAATATTATATCGAGAACAACTTAAAAATTGGCTTATAAAAATAATTGTTAATTAATTAGATATACCTAGGTACTGGTAGGTAAGGTAAGTACATAATATTGTTATCTACTCTTTTATATTCGTTAATTTAGTACAATACCTACCTACTAATTTACATATTTATTAGTTATTTCACAATTCAATTCAATAATACCTACCTAATTAATAAATAAGAAAATGACTAGTTCAGGAATTTATTATGGAATTACTTATTGTTAAAAATTGGTTCAATATGTTTTATCTTTAGTGACGAGTTGAAGTTTCTATTTCTTTTAGCTAATCATAATTCAGAATTCAGTGTCCGTTTTAAGTAAGTATCCATTTCAGTTTCATAAGAGAAAAAGTTAATTTCTAAAATATTTTAATTCAATTCATTTTCATTTATATATAATATTCTAGATAAAAAATATAAAGTATATACCTATAGGTAGTATATCTATTTAAATACCAGGTATATCTATTTAAATATAATAATAATGAATAATATAGGTAGGTAGGTAGTGAAATGTGAAATTAGGTCTTGAGAAGCTCAATAAAAGCGAAAAAATGTGATTATTTTTATTAAAAAGCTACTAGTTTATATACAAAACAAATACCAATCTGATACTTATACATAGCACACAAACAACTATGTATCCTTTATGTGAATTAAAATGGCAGTAAACAATAAAAGTATCAATAAAATAAATACGACTAAAAATAATAAGTTCATTAAATTAATAAGAAAAAGTAAAATAATTGATGATTGGATATAATTAAATTATACCTATAGGGTACTTATAAAAAAGGAAATCCTTATAAAAAAGGAAATTATGATATGAAACAAACCTTTTATTTTTGCTTAAGAACAATGCCAAATTATGATCAGGATCAGTAAAAGATAACTTTTTAGATTTATTAATAACTACTTAACTATAAATAATAATAATAAATAAATAAATACATAGGGGATACAGAGTATATATGGGTACGAAACCCGTCTACTCATCCTTGTTGTATATATTTTTATTTATATCAATCAATCCTATATTTTTTACAATTTAGAATTTTTGTATTATAATTTAGAATGTTACATATATAAGATAGACCTGATTTTTAATATACAGT
>JAQIXA010003140.1:0-14967 GCA_034699045.1 Nanhermannia cf. coronata Gr-Ori-00579
TTTCAATACTTCTGGTACAACTTCTCGAGCTTTAGCTTGAACTGACACGACTTCTTTATCCATTTCTTTGATCGATAGAGCTTCTTGAACAATTTCTTTAACAGGCATGAGCGGTGATGATGCATATAATGGAGTCTTTCTTACAAATTTTGAATGAGGTTGATCTTCGTTCAGGGTGAAATTGCTTTCTCCGTCTATTCTAGATAATTTATCCTCCTGGTCGGAATAAAAATGGTCATCATCATATTTCTTAATTTCATCATGGATTACAAATTCAGCTAAACCCGAAGATTCATAAGTTCCAAAGTCAACTAGATATTCACCATCAGCAATCTATTATAAATTTTATAATTTAAATTTCTTATTATTTATGTTAATCTTCCATATAAATAAAATAATATGCAACATTTAATTTTAAAATAGGTATGTTTGTTTCTTTGTACAATAAATAAAGTAGGTACTGTTACTAGATAGGTAGGTAAATCTATATTTTATTAATTTATTCAGCTCTAATCATAAATCTAACGATAAGTGGCCAAGCTGAACTCTTACCTTTTCCTTAAAAAGCATGCTAATATGATTGGGACCTTTTCCTAATAAGGCAAATTCCGTTCTCTTTTGATCAATATCTATTTCATCACAGAAAGTTAATGCCCATTGAGCTAGGTTAAATAATGAAAAGATTAAATGATGTGCAATTCATTAATTATTTCATTAAAAATAAATTTATATCAAACTAAAGTATATTATTGTTCCAGCTACAACTATACTAGCTACAACTTACAACATTAGAGATATAGATTTCCATTTACCTCTTACTGCGAGTTTGGGAAATGTTCTTAAGTCATCTGGCAAAAGATAAATCGATGTTGGCAACACCCGGGCTACTCCACCAAAATCCACAAAAAACATCTTTAAATATCCTCTCCTGATCTTAAGGACTTCACACCGAAAGACTATTAATTTTTTTGAATCATCATCATCGTCTTCAAGTGGTGCAAGACAGACATCACCTACTTTTGGTTTTTTGAATAGAGTAAGTTTCCTATCTTTAACAAGTTCGTCAAGTTTATCAGCAAGTTTTTTTCCTGATTCCACCATATCAGGTACTTGAATATAAAAGTCTGTTGGTGAAATTATATAAGATATAAAACAATTTTCAGCAAGACGGCCAGTTGCAACTTCACAGAACTCTAAATCATTTTTGAGTGGACTTGGTTGACTATATATATGAATTATTGGTAGTATCTTTTTAGTCGGAAGGCTGGCAAAACCAACAACACCTGTAAAATATAAGATATAGTTATGAGCAAGGTATGAACAGTAACAGTAAGTTAGTAAGTAGTCGTCAATGTTAAAATGGATGCAGTGTATGTATATATAAAAATTTAAAAAAACAATAATTTAGAATACAGAATAAATAAATCATAATATTATAAGTATGTACTTTTTTGAGAAGCAGCTGGTATAGTTATATCTTCTTCTGATGGCGGCATAAAATCTGCATACTCTTCTCCTGTAAAAAAATTAAAACAAACCAATACATAATTAATAATAATAAAAATGATATAATATTGCCACTATTGGCAATAGTTAAATTGTAATTTATTCGGTTCACTAGTAAAAAAAAAAAATAGTAAATACCTACCTACATAATAATATTCATTTAAAAATTAAAATGTAAACTATGGTCATATTATGTTTATGTTCATTTTATTTTATAATATAGGTAGGTATCAAAATTGATCAAAATTTATAAATTAGATATCTAGCCCTAACTATAGATATAGATAGGTATATTATAATTATATGTATTGGTATATTATAAACAAAACTTAAAAAATTAATAAAAACTTACCATATTTACACTTCATAAATGCATCGACTTTTTTCATTGTTTGGAAATACTCTTCACACTTGTCCATCATTCCATTTTCCGTAAAATCCATTTTCTTGACGTCTTTTTTCTGATTCTATTCCAATAAAAAGTTAACCCCACCTCCAGTAAACTATAAAATAAATATAAAATATTTAAGATCGGTAAAGCCAGTCAGATAAGGTAAAGGTAATATATATGTATGGGATTATACATATTAAATAAAAAATAAGTTCTAATAAGACATTTATTTAAAGATATCTAATGTTAATAGAACATGAATGTTATAAATATAAAGAACTTATCAAATGAACTTTTATTTTATAAACTTGTTCTGTTCTATTACTATTACCGCTTACCTAACAAAAGGACTAATTAAAGTTCATGACATGACCATGCATTATGCATTGTAAATTGAAAGGTGATATCTAATGGAATGGGGTTCAAGCAAGCTTTGAGTCGCCAAAGTGTGATTGCTATATATAGGTTAAAGGTTAGATTAAATCCTCGAAAAGCTATAGACTGCTATTTGGTATTATGGCGTTTCCCCAAGTAGGGGCAACCATTTTCAATTACAACACAAAGCAAAACTTACTCTGCTCTGACCATGGAATGGAATGTTCCAGAGAGGCTAGGATTAGATTAGAGACAGACTTAATACTGGTATGACAAGGTATGACACGGCACGGCATGGTGACCATGCCATGGTCATAAGGTCTTAACCTGTCATGTCGTAGCTACCTAACTAAAATAATAATTCCTAAAAACCAGATTTCGAGTTTACAATTATAAATTGCAGGCTGAGGCTTAATGCTGAATTATCGTTTAGTATATTAATTAATATTATAATATTTGGTTTTTCAGAGCTGAATTGATCCTGAGTTAAATGAATAGATTTCTAATCTATTCCATGCATGACCAGGATTAATTTATAAGAAAAAGTGATACCGACACTGGCCTTTTAGTTTAATAAATAGGGTCAAGACTAGACATTTTGAGGATTTTGGGCTTTTTTTCGGGTTAGCCCAAGCCCAGCCCAGGCCCATCCGGGCCTGGCCTGGGCTTGGGCTCAAATTTTTAAGTCATCCGGGCTTACATATTGTCGAAGGCCCGAAGTTTGCGAAATACCCTTTACTAGCGAATTTTTGAATTACAAGTAAGCTAAATGCAAAATAAAAATTGTAAATTGCACTATATGAAATTCTAAGGTCAAAACCCTTTGAAATTGATCAAAACAAAAACAAAAATTATAATGAAGAATAATTGAAATGGTCTAAGAAAATTTTCGGGCTTTTTTTGGGCTTTTCGGATGGGCTGAAAAAATTTGTAGTCGGGCTTGGTCGGGCTTGGGCTTAATTTTTAAAAATTTAATGGGCTTTGGGTGGGCTCGGGCTCAAAAATTTTAAAATTCCTCATGTCTAATATAGAGATTATATTTCAGAACTCTCTGAAATATTTTCAATCATTTTTTCATTTCATTTCGAACGGGAACCATTCATAAATTCATGTAGACATTTTAGTAATATGTATTTCTATTTCTATATTTTGATTTTGAATACATTTAAATTTAAAATGCATTGATTTTTATCATTTCTGGTAGGTACTAGGTATATATGTACTTACTGAACTGAATTTGTTTTCTATGAAAGGGGATCGGATGTTCAAAATCCTAAATGTAAAGGTTCGCTGCATACTTACATACTATCGCGCAGCAAAATTTCACAAAAACCCAACTAATATCTTCTAGAGGTTCTACTACATGGTAGTACATAGTAGAATGTACTAGGCATACGTCCATTCCATGTTCATAAAAGTTATAGGTACATACATACTCGTATCCTTCTGTTCTGACTTACTATATCCCCGTTAGATTTTATGGTCTGAGGAGGTCTCCTGATTCTCACAAAATATTACTACCTTCTAGGTATAATGTAGTTATTGGCTGTAATATCCTTTCAGTACGTATTTCGATTCGAAAGTCCTCTGAAGCTGAATCGATCGTACTATTTTTCTTATAAACTTACTTTGATTCTGAACATAATTTTAATTATATATCTAGATTTTAATTTACCAAGTAACAGTTTAGTTGTAAAGGTGAAAATTTGATAAGTGTTTGTCACTGCATTTGCAGTCGACTTTTCCAGTGGGCAGCATATTGAAAATAATGGTATTTAAGAACTTTAACTTTAGATTAGAAAAACTCTGAGTTTTTAATTTTGTTTGTTAAATCGATTTATCTTCTATATACTATATAATAGTGTTGTGTGAATTTTATATGAAATCTAAAATTAGCTCTTTTGTATATTTATACAGATAAGAGGAACAACTGGTGCTCTGAAAGAGTTGAAGGTGCTCGCTGTTGAGGTATAACTATAACAAAAGATCGACTTGACCTTCGACTGCCCTTTCTTGGGTAAAAAGTTGAGAGTAAGGAAAAAATGAATTATCTTGGCCGTGTTTTTGGCGGATTAAAGGGATTTTATAGTGGAATTAATGGAGCAACACTTACTGGGTGAGTAAATTATATAATTAAAGGTTTATATATAGTTAAAATGTACATTTCATAAGTAATTTATTGTTTTTTTTTCTAATTCTAGCGCTATTGATGTTGTGATTGTTGAACAAGAAGATGGAACATTTAAATGTTCACCTTTTCATGTTCGGTTTGGCAAACTTGGAGTCCTGAGAAGTCGAGAGAAGGTATGATTAGATTAGAGTATTTTTTATATGAAATGCATCTTTATGTAATTTGTTTTTTGATTTATAAATAGATTGTTGATTTGGAAGTTAATGGGGAGGTAGCGCCGATTCACTTAAAGTTGGGTGACTCAGGCAAGTATCTATTTTTGACATTTTCGATACAGTGAATGCACTACCATTTGCTTTACGTTATTTAAATTTGAAGAATTTTTAGCCAAATAAAAACTAATTTTATATTTCTTTACAGGCGAAGCATTTTTTGTCCAAGAATTAGATTCTGATGATGAAATCGATGACTCAAATCTTGCAACTTCTCCAATTTCCTGTTCTCCCCGTTTGTCAGACTCGGACAATCATTTAAAACTAGAAACATATGAGACTGAAGAATCTATAACTGGTGATGAAAAATCAAATCATCCGACTATAATTGATCAAGCTACTAAAATTGTAATTGAAGCTGAAGAGACTAGGAGTAATCCTGTTAATACTGAAGAAACAAGTGGTACATTATCAAATTCAAATCTAATCAATAGCAGCAGAAGTGAGGATATTAAAGGAAGGAAACGACGACGCAAAAAGAGAAGAAATCAGGTATGAAACGCAACTTTTTTCTATTTTGTAGAATTTTCATAAAATTAGGGCAGATATATTATAAATTATAATGGTACATTATGTATAGTACTTTGATACTTTTAGTAAAGTAGCAATCGTACCATGTATTATGTATCTACTGTCAAATTTAAAAAGGAGACTTTCGCTAGCGGTTTCTTGACTTATTTATTTATTTATTATATACGAAATTCCTCATATCTCAAGAATATGTTAAATTTAGATTATACCGTTAAGTTTAGTGCTCATTTTATTTATGAAAGTATTCGCTACTTTATCTATTTACTAATCTTTGAGAGACTTGTTTATTTATCTATCTACTGTTTTTATTTAATCCTTTAGGGTTCCAAGAGTGACATTAAAGTAGAACAACCGCAAACGATACCTCAGTCAAAGTCTACAAACGATCTTCCCCGTCATGAGCTTGAGAATAGCAATGATTTTTGCTCTGACGGAAATGAAACTATTTTTAAAATGGATGAAGATTTACCATTTAATAATGAAGTTTCCTCATTTCAAAATATCAGAAGTATTCATCGAGATTTTTATTCAGACACGGAAGTTGATATACCAAATTCACGACCCTCTACACCTATTCAATCCGATTCGGAATTAGAGATTACCAGGACACAAAAAGATGACGCCGAAAAGGATGTTGGAAAATGGCCATGGGGTAAATTAATCATTTAATTCTTGACTACAACAAGTTCAATCCTAATGCATTATCTAATGGAAACTATTCTTTTACTTTTATAGGCGAGTTACCTTTAACTAATACACCTGTTACTTCAACTCAAACACATCAAATAGAAGGCTTTAATACTACTAGTGCAAAAGACGTCGAGAAGCAAGCAGAAAATACTTCTGTTTTAGCTGGGATGTTTTCCTTTATTAAAAATCGTAGAAAACCTGCAGAGAAATCACCACCAATACCTGCAGCAAAAACAACCAAGGAAAAAGATACATCTTTAGGGATATATCTTGATGATCTCAACTTGGAAGTATGTGATGTGATAAAATGTATCTTTTTATAATTTAACTTTACATTTTATAACTTTGTTTAGAATATGGACCCTGAAGTGGCTGCCCTATACTTTCCTAATTTTGGTAGAGGAGAAATTAAGACAGAAGAATCAGTGAATCATGAAAATGAAAGTAGTGAATCTGGTAAAGGTAAGTTCAATTCAATTCAATTTTGAAGATGTTAAAATCAGTTTACTTATACATGTTTTAACATTATTTGTTTTATAGGAAGCTCATTGCCTCAGTCACCTGTACCAAGTTCATCTCCAGTTCCCAGTTCCTCGCCAATTCTCACAGGCTCACCGATTCTTAGTTCTTCACCGAAATCAACATCGCATCATCACTGCGAAAAATATAAAAAAGCACTACGTTTAACATCTGAGCAGATTGAATCTCTAAATTTAAGATATGGACAAAATGAAGCGGTCTTCAGTGTCACAACAGCTTACCAGGGGACTAGCGTTGCTCGCTGCCATATTTATTTGTGGCGATATGATGATCGAGTTGTCATTTCTGATATTGATGGAACTATTACAAAGTCTGATGTACTAGGTCAAATTTTACCTATTATTGGCAATGATTGGGGTAAATAATTCAAATACCTAATATATAAATCTTCAACTAGAGTATAAGTTTAAAGCTCAACTTATTTTGATTACAGCTCAGTCAGGCGTTGCTCAGCTATTTACTCAAGTCCATGATAATGGATATAAAATGCTCTATTTATCAGCTCGTGCAATTGGTATGTACCTATACAGTTAAATAGATTTTTTTCGTTTATTTTATAAAAAATATTTTTTAGGTCAAGCATCTATTACACGTGAATATTTGAAGTCTATAAGACAAGGGGATGTGACACTACCAGATGGTCCTTTACTACTGAATCCTACCTCTTTAATATCAGCATTGCATCGAGAAGTGATTGAGAAAAAACCCGAAGAATTCAAAATTGCTTGTCTTAATGATGTCAAGACTCTATTCGGTGAAAGCCCATTTTATGCAGGATATGGGAACAAAATTAATGATGTTTGGGCTTACCGTGCCGTCGATATTCCAATATCTAGGTAATTTTTAATGCCAATTAGTCATTAATACAATTTTATCGATACAATTACGTGAATATAATTGTCAATTTTGTTTTATTTTAGAATATTCACCATAAATCATAAAGGAGAATTGAGATTAGCTTTAACGAATACATTTCAATCATCGTAAGTTTATTTATTGATTTTCTACAATGTAATTTAATTTAAACTTAAGTAATACCAGTGCCATAATATGCTCTAAATATCAATTTAGTAGTTAACTTTGTAGATACCTATTTTTTAACTACTACTTTTTATGTAAATAGTCCTTCACTTGTTTCTAAATTTATCTCTTTTTTTCACACTCTTTTTTTTTTTTACATATTTTAAGTATTTTGATTTTCTATTCTAATTTTCTTTTTAATGATTTAATTTACAATTCAGCAGTTACATCGATTTATTAAATGAAGCTGACAATATTTTTCCAAAGAGATACTATAATAGAGACACTATGAGTCTTTAGTACTAGTATTGAACTCACCTCATCTTCAAAATCTTGACTTTCTGTGATCTCTGATTTTCTTTAATAGGTATTTTTTAGGTCATTTATTTTTCTTTGATGTGCTGTTTTAACATTATTTATTAAAAATCTTGCCTTAAAATTTATTTCTATTTTTTATTACTTCTTATTTTTAATTTCTTACACTCTCTTACACATTCCTATCTACCTACTATTACAATTACGGGTGTGACTGTGACTGACTAAAATTTTGGGCAAATATATTACTATCAAATATCGAATATTTGCAATGTTTGTGCTACCTATATATAAGTTATCAGTACATGTACACGTTATGAATTCTTTTACACATATATATCCTTACTCTTTAAATTGTCATGAAAGCATGTATTCTCGCATATATATTATAATTATAGATTGTGGTGTGAATTTACTTGATATTAATTTTACTATTTTATATGTACTTTTAAGGTATACGAGTCTTGTAGAGTTGGCAGAACACATTTTTCCAGCATACAAACATCCATCTGCATATAGTCAAGGTTTGGGTCAAATGGATAAATTTAATTCATTTGAATATTGGCGAAGTCCATTACAAATTCTTGATGAACTTTGTACGCCCGAAGAGGAGAACAAAAAAGGGGTTGTTAGAAGCCGAAATAATTCAGCTGAAACAATCGTCGATGTTATTTCTTCGTAAAAAGTAAAATTTAAAAAAGTTGGCAATCAGTAGCTTTTTTGACTTTTAAATTGATAATGATAATAGATACCAAAAACTGAACTTTACAGTGAATGTATTAAGTTGGTAATATTTATTAATAAGCAGTTTAGAGACTATTTAGCAGATTCAGGACTCAGAATCAGATTTTTAAATCCTCAAAATTGTGGAATATTTTTTCTAATTTTTAAAAATTGTCCAGTTTTATAAATGTACAAGTACAAGAAATTTTTTATAAATTACTACTTTTTATTATGTATTCTGATTTATAGAGGGGAAATTCACAGATATCAAAGAAATATACAATTGACTTGAGTATAATAAGAATGAAAAGAGTTAAATCTATTGCAAACGTAGTTTAACAATACAAAGGTACTTTTATGTTAATATTAAGATACTGAATAGTATATTAATTGAGATATTAATTAAGAGGTGTAATGCAATGAAGGATTTTTTTGTGATTTTTTCGATTATGGTTTTTTTCAGAACCTTATTATGTACATTGCTATATTGCTAATAATTATTATTTAAAATAGTAGTACTAAAGCAAAAAAGTAAATAATTTTGCATATATGTAAAAAACTTGAAAAATAGTAGCGAGTAGGATTTATATACGACTTTTTAATTTATTATGGTTTTAGAAATATAGGTTTGAATACTTATTATTATGTAACAAATGAGAATGAATTGGGATGATATGAGCGATTTTGTGACTTTTAAACTAGTTTTCCAATTAATGCATATATGCAAAAGTATAAATTCATATTGTGCGCGTACTTTAATTGTAAATGATTATTGAAATGTACCTTGAAATAATTTATAAATATTTCCAATGATATAGACTTTAATTCCTTTATACAAATTGATATATACCCTTAAAATACGATAATTATTATTTAAGTATAATTTAATTTAATTATAATGTGTTCTACTATTCTTATTTATCCATATGAAGCTTCACTCAATTACCTTTTCAATTATTTTGAAATTGAAATATAATTTATACTTACGATTAGGATTAATCAAATTAATTTTAAAATTTAAAATGCACTACCTACCTATTAAGAAAATTATTTAAAAAATTCAAAAATATATGTATATCTACTTGAAATGAAATAAAATACCTAAAAAAAGTCGTAAAAATTAAAAGGTCGAAAGAGTCGAAATGTTTTTACAAATAAATATTTATTACAAGTACAAAATACAATTAGAGTAGGTGTAGGTATATAAAGTAAAGTTTAATTAAATGGTCATTTTTAGGTATATTTTTATAGTTTAAGTAGAATAGATTATTTACAAACTATTTTCATAGGTAGATAATTGATATGAGAATCTTTTTCTTAGATATTTTATGATTTTATTGTCACAATTGCAATTGGCAAAATCTTACTCACTTTAGGTTGGAAATTAATTCACTTATTGTACAATTATACTTGGAGTTCTAATAAGTAAGATACAAACCGGAAGTAATTTTTGTTGAAATTTGAAATATACAAATGATGATTTGATTTTTTTCGAAAAAAGATTCGAAAAATTGGGTCCTTAAATAATTTGCCAACTAGGTATGTCAAATTCTTTCAAATTTGAAATAAGTTTTTTCTATTTTAAAAACTATGGTCTATGGTCTATTCATTCGATTCAGCTGTGAAAAATAAGATTTTAGACTTCAATTTTACAAGAAATGAATGCAAATGGAAATTTTCAGCGCTGAATTGAATGAATTTTCATCTTGAAGTTTTAATTAGAAATCATATACTGAAGTAGGGTACAGTAGAAAAATTAGTATTTTTACAAAATATATCAGTAAAGTAATAGAATATGTAGAATATGATATGAATACAAAATTAGTTTTATAAAATCTAGAATGGTTATTATTCTTTCAAATCATTAAAAATTAGCTTATGATTTTTAAAATATCAAGATCATCACAAGGACCGTCTGAGAGCAATGTATCCCAAAATTCGGAAAAAGATGAAAAATGCAATTAGGAAGATCGTATGCGACCAATATGGAACTGAAATTTTAAAAAATTATCAAAATTTGATTTTAAAAAAAAGCATATTTATCTACCATCAAGTTTGTCCCGATTGAGTAATTCTTCGGGTGGTACAAAGAGCAAGCCTTCGCTACAAGATTCGAAACTTGAAGTCAAATTTCCACATTGAACTCTTTCACCTGTAAAAATTAGTTAAAATATTCAAATTCGAAAAATTTTGCCAAAATTTGTGTTAGGTATACCAATAGAATATTCGAGCAATTGCATATTTCTAAAGGCATGATAGACCAGTGAGAATGTTTTGAGAAATGGTGGGATATTATTGGCCAGGTATCCTCCAAGTAGTTGAGCGGCCAATGTAAACAGTGCTGCGGCAGTTATTGAGGCTAAAAATTAAAATTTTAAAGAAAATTTAGTTTTTCAGAACCGATTTAAATGAGAGCATAAAAGCATTTCTTTTTTATGGATTTTTATGATAGTATCCAGTATGTTGTTGTACCTTGTAAATTGAGCGCAGCTCCGAAGAATAAACCTGCACTTTGAGCTGCTACAAATTTTGCAAGAAATGCAAGTAAAATAGGTTTTTCATTTGCTGTTTTGAATAATTGTTTAGAATGTTTGAATTTACCTAATGAAGAGAGAATTTGGACCATCAAAATGCCAAAAAATGAAATTATTGAGCCACCCAGTAATGGATATGAGACAATCAAATAGACAGAAGGTAAAACCATCACAATCGGCATTTCGCCCAACATTTTAGCCACATAATATGCAGATAATCGATAGGATCCAGAAAGCCTTTCTTTTTCAACGACAGCTCGTTCTCCTGGAACTGGAAAAAATAGAGTTTCAAAATTTGTCCAAAATTTATTTTCAATAAGCTTACAAGCAGTTAGGGCCCCAAAGAGTGAGAAGAGCATCCAATATGTTGTTGAAAAAAACATCCAACCCTCTAAATCTGTTATTGTTTCCTCTTTTCTTTCAGTCTAATAAAGATTTGAGTTTAAATTAATGCATTTTTTAAGGTAAAAATTGTATCTTAATTACTTTAAACCAAGTTAGTCCTGCCATTATGGCTAATACGATGGTTTGGAGCCAATTCAATTTGGACAACCTAAAATAAAGTAAGATTTTGCCAATTGCAATTGTGACAATAAAATCATAAAATATCTAAGAAAAAGATTCTCATTATACATTCTCGGTCGAGCTTCACGGAAATTTCTCGCTGCCCTAATTATTAAACATTTAAAAATTAAGCCTTTTTTTTAAAAAAATTGGGAAAATAGTCGAACTTTGAAGAATTAATTGAAATAGTTTGAAAATTTCAGAATTTTCCAAGTTAAAATTTTAGATTTTTGAACTTACAAGACTGTCACTTGAGTCGTAAGTGACGTTGGCCACTTTGGTGACGATGTGGATGAAATTGACGATGGTGAGTCTCGTCCATTCCCACTGGTGACCATTTCATTTCCATTAAAGTCAGAGGAGTCATTGTCAGTCAGAGCGGAAGTGATTTGTAACTGGAAGCTTCGTACTTCATTCTCCCATGCAGTCAAAATTTTTGTATTTTCTTTTTTGAGTTGTTCAACTAGACAAAAAAAATTAAAATTTTACAATAATTAGTTAACAAATTAGCTTACTAATGAAATCTGCAGGATTATAATTGGGTGCGATATGAAGCTCTAGCTCAGCGAAATGCGATACAATATCACTGGATTGTCCAAAATAAGCCGTCTAAAATACCAAAATACCGATAATCATTAATTTCAAATAAAACTATAGGTTTTATTTAAACCTGTCCATTTGAAAGTAAGAGAAGTCTATCAAATAAATGGAATATTTCAGAAGATGGTTGATGAACTGCCAGAATCACAGATTTCTAAAATTCAGAAAAAATTATGTTTTAACCGATATTATTGTATGTAAGAACTCTATAAGTATACACTGATACTACTATTATGTTTGTTACTATTAATACATTAGTAGGTATTTTAGTTATTTAGATATCTTACAGATTCTTTTTGAGCATATTCCTTCAGCAAATGCATTAGCTCAGAGGCTGTACAAGAGTCTAATCCTGAAGTTGGTTCCTAAATTTAAAATAAATCATTATTTTTTTTCATACTGGTATGTAATGTATTTCAAGAATTTTTTGCAGAAAAATTTATGGAGGCAAAATTTTCAATATTCATTGCAATAAGAGATATATAATCCTAAGTTAATAGTTAATACCTATATTAGTATAGGAACAGGAACAGGTAAAATACAATATTATGTAGAATGATTTTTATCTAGACATTTTGAAACTATTCAAGATTCTGAGAAATAATTTGGTCCAATTAATGTACCTACTCTACTTATAGGTAGTATCAAGTTTTGAGAATTTTTTGAGAATTTCAAAAAAAAAATTGAAAGTTTTTTTAAAGAAAATTTTAAACAAGCTGTATATATTACTGATTCAATGGGAATTTTTGAGATTTTTGTGAATTTTTAAGAATTTTACTACCATAATTTTCTAATAAACAAGCATACCTGTATTAGCATAGGTTACCTATTTTTCTAATGGATTCTACATGATATAAGTACGCTCTACACTTATAAAGTATAAAGTAGAGATATTTTCAATTTTTGTTCATTTTTTGATACATATGTAATTCATTGACTTTTTGCTTGAAATTTATGATTGAAAAAAACACAATTAATTCAGATTACAAACTTGACATTGAACCTCATCTCAACTCTACAGATACTTTGTATTTTATTAGGTCAAAAAAGTTCTAAAAATGACTTGTAAAGTTTCAATGTTCTATAAATATTTTTTTAAAATCCTATTTAAAAGGCTTAATAGTCTTATAAAAGTGCAATATATTACAATAGTTCCAATAGACAATAAAATAAATTTTAATGATCCCCCATTGCATTTCATTCCTTGCTAATTAATCAGAGCGTAAGTTTTATATTTCTAAAAATAAAACTTTAAGATTAGTCATTACATCAAGTACACTATTAGACATTAAATACTGGTAAGTTAAATTTGTAATCTAAAAAACGGAACAAGGTTTTCTAACCATCTGAATGTAATTCATGACTATGACAAATCGAATAATTTATTTGCAAATCCCGGATTCGTCGAGTGGGTTGAATTTCATTGAGGTAATTTATATTTAAATTTTTTTAAACTTATAAACTTACATCTATTAACAGGACTGACGGATTTGTTATGAGTTCACAAGCAATGCTCAGCCTATAAAAATACACATTTAAGTACTAATGGGTAGGGTACTCTTAAATAATTAATTGAAATACCTTTTCTTCTCACCCCCAGATAATCCCCTTTTCATTGCATCTCCGATTACTGTAAAAATAAAAATTTCGATTAAAAGTTGTCATCAAACAACCCTTTGTATAAAATATTTATATAAAGAGGTTAATAGTCTAGTCAAAATACTCGATTATCGATAAAAGATCAAGCTATCCTTATCATCAGCTGGAATAAAAAAAGTTCGATGACATTTAACCAGAAATCAGAAATTCGATATCATGCACAAAATACAGTAGTATGTACTTACATATACATACTAGATACTAGTGTTGATAGTCGGTTCTGATAAAATGGTTCTAATTTTATATTTCCTAGCATTTTTAATGTCTAAAATCTCATTTTTGCAAATTGTACTGGCCTAAATGAGAGATTCAGTTTTTTGCAATCCCCCAAATTGATATTTCTCAAAAAATTTCGAATCACTATTTTGCATTACTAATACTTTACATAGTTCCTTTAATAAGTAAACCAAAAATGTCAAATTTTTTTACATACCTACTCTCTAGTCTAGTAGTCCCTAGTACTACAAGTAATTTGTGTAGTTTATTTACGATATAATGAACTTGAGCAACATTATTCATTTTCATTATATTAGTTATGATTATAAATGATAAACAATTGACAGGCAATGATCTAATAGGGGTCAAAAACTTTTTTTTTATCTGGAAAAAAGGTCAAACCCTTTTGATTCTGATTATTTAAAACAGTAGTCTGTCAGTAATAGAAAATAAAAATTATTCAGTATACATAAGGGAAATATGAATCGATATTAAATTATCATTTTAAAAGGAACCGACTTGAAAAAATAGAAATCTAAAGCCATAAAAGTTGTAAAAAAAATTATAATAATTTTTATCTTATTTTGAAGGTCAATGTCATATAGTCTATGACTTCAAATGATAATGTATTTGCCGAGAAAGTCACTGACCATTTTTACATAACTTTTTGCGATTCGATTTTGTAATTTTTTATTACAATTACAATTCAACTGATTATACAACTATGTAAATACAGAATACAGAATACAGAATACATATCTGTATAATATGGCATGATTCTATAGACAACAAGGGAGCATTTTATGAAAATTTATAATATTATGACTAGACTTGGGCAACAGATAATCTGTTACAGAAAATAAATTCTGTTACAGATTTTCTGTTTATGCTACAGAAAAT
>JAQIXA010003141.1:0-14962 GCA_034699045.1 Nanhermannia cf. coronata Gr-Ori-00579
TTGTAGATAAGAGATAATTGAGAGCTCCTTGTTCTTTCTGCTCTTTTCAAAAACTTTGAAAATTCAATTGAATGTTGTCCACTTGGCTAAATCAAAAAGAGATTATCTCATTAGAAATTACTAGGTATATACTATATTGTATGTACCTACTACAAAGTAGTACTTGTGTAGTAAGTATAGAATTTAAAAGGGGAAACTTTCATATCTCGATTTCTGTTGTGTACAAAGTCCCTTCAACTTCAAATTTTCTAGAAATTTCTGAAATTGAGACCAGATGCCTAAAGTCTCATGACAAATTTTTCACCCAAATTGTACTCTCTAATCTAGTATTGCTAGTCTAGATTTTAAACGAGCAAACATACCTTTAAGTATCTTACTATTCCTTATAAAGTGAATTTTTAGCAAAAAAGCTTTAAAAAACTCACGATTAGTATGTGTTCATAAACCATTATTGAATAATAGTAAAAACTCAAATCTCACGTTTTTGGTAATTTAGCTCTGCTAAATCCACATTTTTGCCTCAATTTTACCAACATTTTCTGCAAAAATGAGACGAAAATCGAGTTTTTCAAAGCTGGATTGAATGATTTATATTATATATTGGACTTAAACATTATTTTGCCAAATTTTGAAAGTAACTTTCAGGGAGTTTTTTCATATTTTTGGAAAAATTAGAGTAGGGTTCTGTGCTTAAATTGAAGTTTAAAAAAATTAAGGATAGGTACCTTTACTTGATGAATACCTTTTGATTCTAAACTAGGCAAGTTTCTAGAACTAGTTAGGTTTAAAGGGTAATGTTTGTCGACAGACAGTTTAGAAAAGGCAGAAATGAACAATCGTCGATTCACATCCAACGAACCGATCTAATTGAGTAATTGCTCTATCCTTACTACTACTAAATATATTTCTTTCAAATTTTCAAATCCGAAATCTCTGAAAATCCGAACTCAAACAATCCCTTTAAAGAACTGGAAAACTTCAAAATATCCCGAGTCTGTTAAAACTCTATTTATAAGGTCTAATCCTAATCTACAGTATACTTATAATAGGGACTTACTAGATAGTAATATAGGGAGTTGAAATTAAAATAAAATGATGTAATTCTGCTGAACAAAGAGATACATTTGTGATAGTGTCATTCCCACCCCTGAACTTGTAAATAAGAGATTTATATCTGTTAATTTGGTTCCTTTATTTTCCCAAAATACACCCCTAATTACATAATTTCTCTATCAAAAAGCCAAAAAGTGGTCTGGTCTGGTTTGATCCTTTCATAAAATAAATTATTACAGAATTATGTTTTAATAAATGTATTATATTCTATGTCTATTTTTATGTATTCTGTATGTCTATTCTGTTTTTTTGTATGGATTAGGGATGATGTCAGGTCAATTTGATCAAAATAAAATGTCCAAAACTAAAATATTTGAGAAAAATGTTTTAAAAAATTCATTTTATTAGGTTTTTTGCAACAATACATAATTATTACTGCAAAAATTGATAAATTTTTTTTTGAAAAGGTTGAAAAAGAAGATAAAAAATTGGCAAAAAAACTTTGGCATGAATCTAAAAAATTTCAAAATCTCGTTTTTCGAGATCTTGAAAAAATTTTATAATCTCTAAAATTCTCTATCTGCAAAAATACGAATGATTGAGGCAAAATTCTGCTTTTTCAGAGCTGAATTAACTGATTATATTTTATATGTGCACTAAAAAGTCACACATTTTTACCAAATTTTTGTCAAAATTGAAATATTCTGTACTTTTGACTGAATTATAGGATTAGCGAGCTGAAATTTTGGCCAAAATTCGAAATTTTTGGTTCATTTTTAGACAATTTAGAATTAGATCAACTGTTCCTATAATAAATGAGAAAGATCCTTTCTCTATTTTTTCAGAAAAAAATGGAAATTACCCAAAAATGCTCATTTTGCCCACACACAAACTTGTATTTAAAAAGTCACCTGGACAAAAACTGAATAGGGAAACTGAAATTGAGACAAAGCCAATAAATTATCTAAGGGAAAGATCTTGAGGGTAGATTAAACAATTTACGGGCTGTTCATTGACACTTTAGATAAATATTCGAGAATTCTAGTACCTACCAAGTACTACTACAGAAGCCTATGATTATCATTATGATCATAATAATATTATTACTTTTGGTAAGTACAAAGTACAGTAGTTTTTCTGAAAAAAAAAGATAAAATAATTTAGATTGTTAATAAAAACCTCAAGGGGTCTGTAATTAATTATACGACTACTTATATAGGTAGTATAAACAGTTTATGAATTGCTTCAAGGGATTTAGAAATTTTTTACGAAACTTCACCTAGGTCCTTTATGTAAATTTTATAACTACATTATTTATTCTTTAGTTTTAGCCATTGGATCAAGTTAGGCAAATAATATACCAAAATTTTAATGACTATGATTACCTATACATATACCTATAATTTGAATTAGAAATCCTACTGATTATCTAAATTTCTTCAAAATTCACACCTCTAGGCCTAGGTCTAGGGATCTAGGGCGTAGGGTCTAAAATTGTCAATATAATACATAATATTCCTAGTATCCCAAACCCAAAGGATCTAGTCTAGAAAAGATTCCAAAAAAATTTCAAAAACTTAATAATTCTGTTCTAATTTTCGAAAATTCATGTCTAAATTCGAATTACCGAGAATCTTAATGAAGTTTTAAACCCTTTAGCTCAACTAAGAAAGCTGATTGTAAAAATATTTCTAAAAAGTGACATGTTGCCCTTTTTATAACTCTCAAATCCAAGCTTTTTTTTTGAAATTTTGTTACTTTTAACATATAAAAATCTACCTAAGTATGAACTTTTCTCGATTGATTTAAGGATACTTTCTTAAAAAGTCCCCTTTTCTTTCCCTTCAAAAAATTTTTTTTTCGAAATTTTTACATCTTTGTTGGTGGCTTTTTTTTTGTGGGAAAAATCTCATGACAGATAATTACGATTATTTCTCTATTGCAATTAAATATTATACTGTTTTTGATACTCACCTAAAATACAATTATCTCGTTTAATCTGTATTAATTTCGTGTCTAGGATCTATCTATGTAGGTATGTAGTATGTAGTAAAAAATATGAATAATAGTTGAAATGTAGATATTAGCTCAAGTAAGTAGCAACAGGTGTGGTAAAGTAGCTATTCTGCCCCTGGCCCATGTTTTTCTAAACTCGAGATCACCTCATAGTCAGATCAGATCAGATCTGATCTGATGGGGAGAAAGATTAATATTTTTTCAACTAAACTTGTACTTACTAGTGGTTAGTTCCTAGTATCCATACACTGTACAAGGGCCTATGATAAGTAAAGTATAAGTTTAAGTAAGGTATAATTAAAATAAAAATGATGTGCATTACACAAAAGATAAAATAATAAATAAATCCGCCTCCCACCTAGCTAGCCATCGATTTTTCCTATGGACACTTGGACTTTTGGTCGAAAATTTTTAGGTCGAATCAACACCAAATTTTCAGAAAAATTAGAGAGAAATTGCATCCGTAAACCGAGAAAGTTGCATATTTCAGGGTGTTTTTCCTGGTTTTTAGGAATATTTTCGAATTTTTTGAGGTTTTTTATATTTTACTATAATTTTATATTTTTGACTTCTGGATTTTGGTCAAAATTTTATATATCAAATGAAAAAAGAAAGGCTATTAAGATTTGGACAAAATTAATGCCTCGAAGTTGACAAATCGAGAAAAAGCTACATATTTCAAGATTTTTTCATGGTTTTTTTGGTGCATATTTTCGAATTAGGTATTTTAGTTTTTTCTATGCAGGTACATAGGCTTTGAAACTATTATATATTTATAATTTGACAAAAGTGGCACCTTTAAGTTGACATCGACCGAGAAATGTAACAAATTTCCAAAATTAAGATTACGTGTACCCTACTGATACAGATAACCTACACCTACTGATATTTAGACATTTTCCAGAGTTTTTGGTATTTTTGGTATGACCAAATATTCATAAAGCTTTCAGGCCTTTGTATGGAAAGGCCTGAAAGCCGAATATATTCTTTGTCATTCGCCTAGAAATACTACACATTTTGGAAAAATACTTCCGAGATTTTTGTATTTCTGATTCTGATTTGATAAAACTAACTGAATTTTGACGCCAAACTCTGGAAAAATTAAACTTTAAACCTTGCATTACTTAATAGGTATAAATCAGGCATTGCAGCGCACATTTGTGGTTCGATCTCTGTTGGTCCGGGCCTACGGCAATGCCTGGTATAAATTACATCAGGTTCGGTTGTTATTTATTCATTTTAAGAAAAAGCTAACTTTAACTTCTTATTAAAATTAATAACTTAATTTTTCAAAAATCATAGGAATACCACCACGGTTTTGGATTCCCGCTACCAGTACAGTATCTTCTAGCCCAAGAATTTTTATGATAGATTTTGCAAAAAAAAAACATTTTAGAATTTGATTAAATGTCCGCAGTTCAGTATCTGTATGACTGTATGTATTCGTAGTGGTAGAGTAATAATTTCTTAAAATTCAAATTTTGAAATGCGATGATGATTGATACGCTATTGCTTTCGAGTTTTTAAATATTTTTTGTATCCAAATCCAAAGCCTAGCAAGTATACAGTATATTATAGTAGCAAGTACAAGTAGTAGTAGTAGTAAGTACTGTATAAAGCAATAATTGTAAGTAGTAATAGATAATTTAGTGGAATAGTTGTCTAATGAATTATGACATCAAAGCCGTGACAAGTGGGCCCATTGCTCTGCTGTTCAGCTCCAATGCTAGATGTATAACTCAAAAGACCAAAGGCCATAATTAGACCCTTCAACAGGACGAGAAGAACGAGATTTGCCTTTCTTATACATACCCTACTACCTGAATTCATAATTTTTTTTCTCTTCTAATTTTTTGGGCTGGCGAGTTTTTTAACTCAAACTTAAAAACATTCAAATTTTTTTAAACCTTTTTCTCACTATGTACTTAAATACTTATTACCCAACTACTACTGATATTCATTAATCTCCTGTGTGACTTTTCCCCAAATATTAGCTTGCTTTAAGTACCTACTGTAATTGAGCTATTATGCCCGATAAAAAATTCGAATGAAATTATTTATTGAAATTTTAAGGCTTTATTGGACTTTGAATGTATCAAATGTACCTATTTTAGCTTGGTATTTTTGAATATAGGTACTTGAATTCTGTACCTTAAATCAAAATTACATAAATAGCTCCCTATTTACTGACACTTAGGAGTTTCGATTGACATTATCTGATTATAATTTGAAGCTCTCAATATATCTTAAAAATGAGATTGACATTTTGATTTTGAAAATTTTGGCAAAAATTTGTCTTTCTTTCTACTTACTACTTACCTACCTATCTTTGTTAACTTTTAAAAGGGTTCATTTTTGAAATTTTCAATTCAGCTAACCTAACCTAACACGAATATACATAATTATGTAGGTAGGTTGATATTATGAAACGATCAAAATTTTGAACTTTTTCTAAAATGAGTAAAATAACCTTTAAATAATTGGCTATATTCTACAGATATTTGCTAATACTCATATTTACCATATTTTTAGGATTTTATAAAAAATTACTTTAACTAGTACTTAGGAGGTATGCGAGCTTTCTCGGATATTTTGTGATGTTTCCCAATCGAATCTATAAAAATTAAAATTACATCTTGCTAATGCAAATATTTGGGGCATCCAGTGTGGTCCCTATCGATTTTATTTTTTTACTTTTGTGGACAGATACACATACATACATGTACTGAAACAAGTTACAAGGGGTAAGTTTTGATCCCCGCCTTCAAAATTGGTTGCCCGCCTATCATTCTTATACTGCACTATCTGTACAGCTACAGATACCTAATATTATTGGCATGTTTGAAATTTTGTTGATTTTATTCAAATTTTTCGAGACTCTCGCTTTATCGTTTAAATGAACATAATAGTATGTAGTAGCAAATCAAGTCTCTCGATCTCAAGATCATATCGAGAGATTTCATAAAAAAGCCCAAAATAATAAGTTTTAAGCAGATACTTAAGCACTCAAAATATAGAAAGTCACATTCAGAGTTATCTCAACCCTGTCAACTATCACATAGTTATAATTTTAAGCAAAAAAAAAGAACTAGACACAACTTTTATCTATTCCGAAAAGAACTTTGTTTTTAAAGTAGGGTATGTATCTAGGTACTGATTATCTTAAGAACTTGAGTCAATTCAATAACCTATGGTATGGTGTAGTAACATGTTTTGGCAAAATTTCGAGTCTGACCTTTGAAGAATTTCCCTGTTTTTAGAGAAATTTTGCCCAAGATGTCTTAAATCCCGTTATTAAAAGGCTTTTTGGTCAAGTCAGAACCCGCACCTGCCCTTTTTACCCCCGTGTAATTCTATGTTTATACTCTAGTACCCCATACTTTTACCTATACTTGTATTTGTACTTGTAATGGCCAGAATCAGAATTCAGGTTCAGGATAAGAAACTCTTATAAAAGTGATATTAAAGGGTTGTAAATGATTCTATTTCCGTATTTTCATTTGGACACTTTCCTCGATCACGAAATTTATAAAAAACCAAAGTTTAAACCAGTTAATTGTTCACATTTTTAATTACAAATTAATTGATAGATTATCTACTGTAATAACTAGTTCAGTTTTAATACAGTGGTGCTATTACAGTATATACCATATGACTCATGACTATGACTAAAAGTTATAGTCTTTTGGGAAAGTTACGGTGAATACAAGTTTGGTTTGAACTAGTTACTTTATAGTTATAGACTTTCAAAAGCCTATTTTATAGACTTCAAACTCTGAATTAAAGGATAAATATGATTGTAAGTTTCAATTTTTAATAAAATAGTACCCTTTAATCTTGCTTTAGGGAGCCCTTAAACCCTTGATTTGATTGATTCCTTTTTTTATCTCAATTTCCCCCATGAAATCGGATATTTGAGATTTTTTTAAAAGCAATTTTGTATAATACTCGTACCCTACATTAATTATCAACTTAAATTCAATGTAAGAATAAGCTTAATCAAATCATATATAGGTACCGTACAGATGCCTGAAATTCTAATTTTTTTTAAGGAAGGTACTTAAAAGTGAGTTTGTTACAAAAAGGGACCATTTTTAGTCCTTATTTGGTTTTAAATGTATGAAATTGCATTGTATGATAGAGTAGATAGAGTTCAACTTTGATCGAAATTTTGTGAAATTATTCAGTTAGATATTTTAAAATTTGGGATCTTGGACATATTTTCAGATTCAGATCCTCAGGATCAGTATAAAACTGACCATAATTATAATCTATATACTTTGTAAATCTTATAAATGACAAAAATGTCTCAAAAATCTCAAAATTCAAATGTTGATATTACATTAACATATGATTCTGATTTGATAATTTTTTTGGATATTTTAAGCACGGTAACAACCTTGATTGGGACATAAATGATGCAAATATACCAATTGTCACAAGTTATGATCCATTTAGTGAATGGGCTGATGGTCACTGGTAAGAATGCTTCTCTTATTTTGCAAATTTTTTGCTAAAATTGTTGAAATTTTTGAAAATTTCTAGCCGGTTTGTATATCAAAATGATTGTGAGCCAGCTAAAAGGCACATTTCCGGTTGGGCTATGAGAAATACAAATAACCATAATGTTCATATTTTGAAAAAATCTTGTCTTGGTGTTCTCGTCTGTTCCATAAGGTGCAATTTGAATTCTTCGGGGGCAACCTTGAGACTTCGACCTGCCATTTGTGACAAGGCGAGAAAAAAACAACAAGGGAAATCTTGTCCTAATCCAAGGTAGGATTTGGTCAAATTTTGGTCAAAAATTTCTGAAATACCTATCTTAATAAAGCGTAATAGATATATAAGTACCTTACCAATTAGTACACAATATGTAGGGTACTCTTAAATACAATTTTATACATAGTTTTAAAACCAATACAAAAATTGAATTTTTTTGAAATTTTCAAGATGTGCAGGAAGACTTGAAATCCTGTCTTGTCGAGGTCATTGTGGTTATCCAGTCACACATTTTTGGAGGTAAAATGACCAAATCCAAATGACTTAATAACATATACCTGTAGATATTTATGATAACTTTTAAAAAATTTATGTTTCAGGCATACAGATAATGGCATATTTTTTCAGGTACGCACTATTTTAATTGACTTTAAATTTAAATGATCTATTCTGTATTTTGATTTTGAATACCTTACACTATAAAAAATTAAAGAAATATCATCAAAAAGGTATCGGTATAAAAATATATACGAGTATTCCAAAAAGGACCTTTTATATTTTTTAAAGTATTTGAGTAGGTACAGGTACCTATTACCTATGCTTTGAAAAATACCCTACTAAAACTGAATTGTTCAATTTTAAAAAGAAAGCAAAAAATTACTGGAATGATCTTTTTTTTACATCATTTTGCTTTTGATTTACAGTATACAATTTGGTTGAGTAGGTTGAGTACTAATACAGATATATCTTTTAAGCTAATATTTTGCAAATATTGTCCAATTATAAAGGCAAAAGGTGTCCACGACCATCCAAAACCAGAAGCAAAGGCGACCGTCGAAGCTCGAAGGACTCTGACTAGTGGTGGAATTTTGGCAAATACCAGTAATTCGGGGATTATGAGAAAAACTCGTAAAAATGGGGTCCGAAAATTGCCAAAAATTAATCCCGGTGTAAGGAAATCTTTAATTTCTCTTTTAAAATGGGAATCCTAGACTCTAGACCCTATAGTAAGTAATAGGTAGGTAGTAATAAGCTTAATTTAAGCCCTAAATAAATGCCTATGATCTTACTAAGCAAAGTCCGTTTAATTTACACAACTTTCGAGAAAAAGCCTATCATTGTCAGAATTCGAACATCGTTTCAATTCCAAATTCCAATATCTAAAGCTTACTGATTATCCTCTAATTAATAGAGTATTTTTAATGATACTTATTTTAAGGTCAAATCATCTATATCTGGATCACCAATTATCCCATGCCAAAAAACACCTCGAAAGAAAAGACAGTCAAAGAAAAAATCCCTACTCAACATACCAAATCACCCCGAATCGAACAATTTACCTTTAATACCTAACCATTTTAATTTTAATTCAAGTAACAATGCCTATTGTTGTCAAATATGTCATCAACCCTTCTGTATTTGTCCTATATCACATTTAAACGATCATCATTATTCTCATACCCATAATAATTTTATCCCACCACCACAATCAAGTACAACTATTCCAAATCCAACTGAATTTTGGCATGAATATAATCATTATTACCAAAACTACGAATCAAATGGGTATAATAGCAGTACAGCTGGACAATATCAGCAACAACAATTACCCCCACCCCCACCAAGTCCTCCTGAAGCTTTTTTTAAACCTTCAGATATATTCAATTTAGATTCGAGTAGTAATAGTCAAGAAAGAGATACTGCTCCGGTTTCAGATCCAAACCCAAACCAATCATCTCAAACTCAAAACCAAAACCAAAGTCAAGATTATCAAATCATAAATCATTACAATTACGGACATTATGATGGACAAGAAACTCCTTTTTATTGGAACAACAATGACTATCAACACTATTGGCCAACAAATCAACAAAATGCGATCCATGCCCAAGCTCAACAAAATTTTACTGAATTTCCTACATCAATTGGATATGACAATTATCCTCAAGAAATACCAGCAAATACTAATTACAACAATTATGAATATTGGAATAATCATTTGCTTTAAATTTTTAAGTAATAATAATAAACAAGCCAAATTCTTAGATACTGATAGATCTCATTCAATTATATATATCGTAATTAACTTTGTATACGTCTTTATTTATAGATACATAACAAATGTATTTAATTGAATGTATTGTATTTATATTTGTAGTAGGTAGATATATGTTTT
Organism: Nanhermannia cf. coronata Gr-Ori-00579; assembly: GCA_034699045.1. Classification (NCBI taxonomy): domain Eukaryota; kingdom Metazoa; phylum Arthropoda; class Arachnida; order Sarcoptiformes; family Nanhermanniidae; genus Nanhermannia; species Nanhermannia cf. coronata Gr-Ori-00579. Next base: position 9,965 of record JAQIXA010003141.1, read on the forward strand.
AAAGTTTAAATAAAATTAAAAACAGAGGAAGGATTTCATAAGAAAAAGTGTTTTGTGTTGGATTTCTTATAATCTATATAAAAAGAGGTAAAGTACATAAGGTACACACACAAAAAGTAATATATTAAATTCATTGATTAGGTATAATAATGATCACCTAATTCTAATTATTATTACATTTTTTTCCTTAACTAATTTTTATATCACAGTAATGTTGATTAAAAAATCATAATAAAAATGATGCAATGTCAAGCTTTTCGATGACGAATACACGAACCCGATAAAAATGAAAACCTTGGGGTACTTTATATCGATTCTGAGACTAGATAATTATAATTAAAATCAAGATCGTTTCTTTAAAAAAATTACGTAATGGTATTTAAAGAATTATATCAACTTACCCGTCTGGCGACACAAAATTCCTTGTCGGTTACTTGAGCTATGAAAACATTATCGACGGCTGGCGGAGAAGTAGCAAGTAAATTATTATTATGGCCAAGTGCTTTTAAACACTCGGTGTGAAGAAAGTGAACATTTTTGTTATGTAAACAGACCAGGTATGCATTAAACTTGTCATTCCAGTATATTAGAACATTATCGCCAACTTTACAACTGCAAAAAAAATATCAAAATCAAATCAAATTAATATAGGTAAGAGGTAACAACACTTGACACTTGCTAGAAACTAGATAAAAAATGTAAACCCTGTTCTATTTAATTTTTCTTAAAATTCTTTAAGTCCAATAAATACTCTTTGTATTATTTTTTAAAAAAAAAAGATAAAAAATTGTCTGAATATATTAAAATTATATTCCTATTAAGGTTCCTATCTTGATCGAATTATCATCGAATGTATGTTTTGGTTTTGTTTAAGTAGGCAGGCACTTACTTTATTTGAGTAATTTTATCTTCAGAGGCTAACTTATTTGCAATTTGAATGATTTTATCTGGTGGTGGTGTTACCATTTCACTAAATGGACCATTTTCATCCTGTTCTCTACACATTGCTGTTGCATCAATCGCTGTAAATTCAAAAATATATAATTACATGAAATTAGTAAGAATTTGATAATTATAATTAAAATTGTTAATAAATTACCGCTTGTATCAAGACCAAAAACACTTCTCATCATCGACCCATCTTCTTCAGCTGTATCTATACTTTGACGTTGTGAAATTCCCTCAGCTAAGCCAGCACTATTAACTCTAGCACGTACTTTTAATGCTGGACTTTGTGGTTTAGGACTGCTTGCTGATGCAGATATAGCTGATGTTGTTTCAACTTTTATCAAAACATTTCTCAAAAGTTGGCTTATATTATCTAATGGATTATTTGTTGGAGTTAATGCATTAGTTTGCTGAGTTTGAGTCTGTAAAACATCCATTATCCTCGACATATCGGTAATAATTTCCTCAGTTTTTCCGATTTCAAATGATTTCTCAACATTTTCCATCGAGGGACTTCGACCTTCAATCGAAGTCACTAATTTAAATCTTGATCTTAAACTTTCAAGGTCTTGTTTATATGAATCTTTAATATCTCTTAATTCTGAATCCTTTTCTTGTAGTATACGATCAATAAACTCAGATTTCTCATCTTCAAATTTCTTTTCCAAATCTTGATATGTAGCCTTTTCTTTTACATAGCTTTCATTTAATTCATTTATCCTCTCAAATTCTAATTGAAGATTTTCAACCTTGTCTTTCAACTCTTTTATTTGACATTCTGTATCATTTAAAGTTGAATCTTTCTGACCTAATTGGTCTTGTAACTTGGTCATTTCATTGGTTAATTGAAACAATTTTTCATTTTCTTTTTGAATCACTTCTTGAGATTCTTGATACTTTTTACCCAAATCATCAATTTCATCCTTTTTATTCTCAATTTCTAATTGTAATGTTTCAACTTCCATTTTAAGTGAAAGATTCTCAGCAGATTTTGATGTATGTTGCTGATCACTTCCTGATGATAATGGAAACTCCATTGATAAATCTAATCCTTCTTCATCAAATATTTTTTCTGGAAATATTTTCTTAACACTTTCATATTCTTCATTTGATATCTATAAAATTATAAAAAAAATTAAAAAGGCACGCTATCGTACTCATACTTAATTTTAAGTAGTTTACCTGTGGAAGATTTGTATCAAAAGGTGTTGGTCTTTGATTTGCAAAAGGAGACGGAAATTCGTCCAGACCAGGGAAAAGCATCGTCAAAAAATGATTATCGAATCTCATTGTAAAATTATTGCGACGATTAATTTCATCGTTGTGGATCTTCTCCATTTTATCTGCAACCGAATTCGCCCATTGACTATAAAATTCTGAAAACTTTTTCCTCCTAAATACTTCATACACTGCTTCAACGTAGAGTTCTGAAGTTGTATGAATTTGTTCAATAATGTCAATGTGACACTTCAAGCGTTTTAAGCTCTCTTGATATACGGTAATCTTATTACCACACTCTGTTATTGATCTTTGAATAAAAATAATCCATCTTAATCTTGCATTAAGATTCACACTCAATTCCTCCTTGGCTTTGGCACAACGTCTTCTTATATCTTCTAATTGTTGATGATTCCTTTGCATAACTAATAATTGATGTTGGTGAGACTGGCATAGGTCTGGAAGTATGGACGCATCCTTAATATCATTCGCTCGATGCTGATTTTGTAAAAATGCTTGAGACAGTTCATATTGCTCTTGTACCAACTTTTTTGCTTCCTGTAATAATTGATCAAGCCCATATAATCTTTCCTCTAATCCTTTTATCTCTTTCATAGTAGGATGTGCCCTAAAATAAAATAAATATTTGCAAAATTAGATAATTTACCTATAACCTCATAAAAACTATTTTTATAAAAAGATAACTTACGCTTTATCAATTATACCAAGTGCCTCTTTTTGTATTGTATCAAGTACAGATGAATCCAATTTCTCTAAATGCCTTACACAATTCTGTAAAAATATAATAAATAATAATAAAAAAAATTACTGATACATCACATTTGCTTATGATAACATAACGTTAAAAATATGCATTTCTTACCCTTTTCAAAGCATCCAATTTATTTGGTTGATCAAGAGAAATTATCCAATCTTTTAACGAAACAACAATCTCATCATGTGGTGTGTCATGTGAGATTAAAGAAGAAATAACTTTTATAGATTCAAGTTTTTCAATATCCGATTCAAAACTAAAAAGAAATAAATTATAAATATGGTATACCCATATAAATAGAATATTTTTATATCATCTTTAAATACCTTAAAAGAACTTTACTTCTTTCATCTTTGTCTAACAAATATTCTTTAAATGACGCCTCAAAGGTTTCATTTCTTTGCTTGAATGCTGTTATTAAATCCTACAATCAAAATAAATACAATTAAAAATCAAAATAGCTTTAATTACCAAAATATATGCAAGTTATACATTTAATTTTAAGAATATCAGCTTTGCAAAACCAAATTTTGACCTCATTTACACACTTATTACATTTGTAAGAAGGCAAGGTCAAAATTAGGTTTTTCAGAGTTGAATTTCTAAATTACATTTTTATGTTTTTAAATAAAAATCACATCAAAACTTATTTTTTAAACCTTATTTAGCATTGTAAAACCTGATTTTGACCTTGCTTTCACAAGTAAATTACATTATATTATAAGGTCAAATTTACATTTATCCGAACTAAATGACCTGAATAAAATATAGAAAACTTACCTCAAGATTAGCCACAACAGCCGCCTGTTTTGTAAAAATATAAATCTTATTTGATACTGGAAAGCAAAAAAGTAGGCAGTTAGAAAGATTAAAAAAAAGTTTACCCATCCTTGATGTTGAAGATGCTGATCAGCAATTAAATTCTCACAACGCCGAGTAATATCTCTTGCCATTTCGTGTATTTGTGCTGATAACTGTGCTCGAGCAACAACTGTCATCAAAGTTGGTGGAAGAGCTAAACATCCATCAACTAAAAAACATTTTATTTAAGTATTTTATTTAAGTATTTTATTTATCTAAGCCAAGTAATAAAATGGAACTTTTTAATTTTTATTTAAAATTACTTTGATCTTTAATGTTGTCAACATCTGCCATGGCTAATATGTCAGTTGTAGGGCTAGGTGCATTATTTTGTCCTGAGGAAGTAGGTGAGGTTTCAATGTTAGTCTTATTAAATAAAAAGATTGGATTGGTGTCTGTTCCAGCAGCATAACTACATACTCTTCCAGCTAAAAATAATAAAGTAAAATAAATTTTAATTGCATATCTATAATTGTAAATTGTTTTTAAACAGTACTTACTGTCTGAAAGGCACTCTCCACCACTGACTAGCTGTTAAATCATAATTAAAAAATTTAATAGTTTTTAAATTTTAAAGTTAAACTTTTCTAAAGTGAATTTGTATGACTAGTTTCTTTTTTTACTCATCCTCGGCACAAAAAAACGAGTTTTTGGTCTCAATTTTCAATTTACCATTAAAATGTGGCCAAAAATTCAATTTCCCATAAAATTAATTCTCTTACCATCACTTGTCGATCTACGGGGACTAGAAAAAGATAAAAATTAGTCAATATAATTCTCAAGACATGAAACCTTAAAAATCAAAAATAATGTCTTAAACTTACTTCTCCATTCTCTCCAGATGTTATCCTTTAAAAAAGTAACATACATTACAATTATAAAATAACCTAACTTGTTTGTAACCTACTTTTAACTTGAACCAAATTGTATTTAACTTACCTTTAGATTGGACACACTAAAAAACAGAAAAAAACCATTCATTAAAACCTAGTCTATTATTCTTATATTAATAACCTATGATAAAATTATAAATTACCTGTCCAATGCTAATTTCATATCAAATGTGAGCATCATCCCCGTATCGACCTACAATCAAAATAAATACAATTAAAAATCAAAATTTTAGATTTAATTACCAAAATATATTCAAGTTATACATTTAATTTTAAGAATATCAGCTTTGCAAAACCAAAATT
>JAQIXA010003142.1:0-14958 GCA_034699045.1 Nanhermannia cf. coronata Gr-Ori-00579
CTTTGAACAATTTAAGATTTAATAAACTATGATCGATTTTTCGCTGTTTTTAGTCCCTACTATACTAGAATAGATAGAACTACGATCTAAAATCTCATGTCAAGGTTAATCAAGTTAAGTCAAGGTTAAGATCCTAAGAGAAAGTTAATTTTTTTTAAATTCTACAAAGTTTCGAGTTATATAGTTTATAATTGACTTTTAAGTTTAATTTCATCCCCAATTTAGTTGAATTTACACCTATATTTTTGAACTAACTTTACCCCTGTATTAAATTAACCCAAATTTTTTAAATTTCTAATCTAGTCTAATCAAAATTACTAATCTAACCAAAAAAAATTGAACTAATTTCATATTTTAGACCAAAAATATAGTGGTAAATTCAACCAAAATAGGGATGAGATTAAATTGGAGCCTTTAAAATACGAGTACCTACCTACAATTTATAGTTAGGCACACTATAATTATAGGTAATTATAAATTTATACCTTTTTAGATTATGGTTTAAATTCTAACATTAAAAATGTAGGGATCGAGAAGTATGTTCTTTTAAAACTAGAATATCGTGATAGTAAATTTTAACTTTTGTAAAGTTAGCCTTTCGTGTTGAATTGTGTGGGTTTTTTAGCTTAAAAAAGTATGAATTTTTCATTCAAAACTTTTCGAAAATTCAATTTAACCTGTCCTTTTGTTCGATACTTTTTATAATATACAATAGGTAGGTACTTACATACGAGTATAGATATGTAAGTAGGGTACTTAAAGCCAACCAATTCACAGAATTTCTCAAACTTTTAGAAACTTTACAAAACTCGATCTTTTCAAGATTTATTTCTTTTCTTCGAGTTTTCAAACTTTAAATACAATTGTCAATTCTCCAAAAAAATACAATTTAAACTTGGGTAATTTGAGCATTTTTATAAGACTGGATATAATTCGTTTTTAGTTCTATATACCTAATTTCTCCATATGAATTTAATGGTCTTGATTTCCTTCAAAAAGTGTCCAAAATGTCAGAAAAATAGAGAACTAATTAAATAAAACTTTTTCTATTCTAGTTTATAATACTTGTATAGGTAGAATGGGTAATGTAAAACTGTACAAAAGGTCAAATGTAAGCTACAATACGGGCTTTATTACTAGTATAATAATAATAAGGGAAAGTTAATCAAAAAAGTTACTTTATAGATTGAACAAAGGGAAAAGTTTTAAAATCTCAAATGAGCATTATTTCTATACAAGTATTATTTTGAAATTATTGTGCCTGGTTTAGACCCTAGGACTCTTGGCAATTCTCAGTTTTTCAAAATAGAGATTACCTATTAGTTTCAAATCTGCAAAAATAAATCTGGTTTTCCGCCTGCATGTTATACTATAGGGTACTATACAATACAAAGGTACAATTGTAATACAAATAATTAATTATCATAAAGTACTTTGCAAATCCTTGTCCCTTACCTTTATAGAATAAATTAGTTGGATTAAAAAGTTTTGCAATTTGTTCAAAATGCATAAAATTTGTAAAATTTCGTGCTTTACATTATGAAAGTACAATACGAGGTATTTTTGAAATTTATGCAATTTCAGCTTAACTACTTATGAATAAGTTTTATTTTACCCTTAAACCTTATCCTTGCCCTTTAAAGCTGATATAAACAGTCTAAATTGCTAAAATACAAAAACCATTACTTATACTTATACCTATATCTATAATCTTGATCTTGAGAGTAGGATATTTCATTGTTAATAGGTAGGTACCTTACCTAAATAGAAATTTTTACAGTAATAGCTGAAAAGGGATTCAAAAAAATTATAAATTTTTCAATTTATAAAAATCCTTAAATGGACTAATCTTAAGTATTAGCTACAAAACTTGAAATGAAATTAAGGCTTTTTTCCATATACCTATTCTAAAAAATACAACTCGAAAGTTTGAAAAAAAGCATTTAAAAAAATTTTTTTGGACTTTTTATCCGAGCTCTTGTGTCCGATTTTCTATAAAGTCTATAATACTTTCACCAAAAAATGCAAGACTTTAGTTTAATCTCATCTCTATTTTGGTTGAATTTACCTCTAAATTTTTGGTCTAACTTTACCCCTGTGTATAAAATTAACCCATATTTTTTAGTTTTCGGTTAGATTAGGGAAAGGTCATGATTTTTCATAAAAAACTGAACAATTTTTTGACATTTTTAGAGCTTTTAAGATATTACAAATAAGATATTTAGATACTGTAAAACTTGACTTGAAAAAAAATAAAGTTAGGTACAAGAAACTGCAAATAAAATGCATAAATTGCAATAGAAAATATCTAAATAAATATATTTTTACATTTTGTAGAAAAATACGGGCCAAAATGGTGGAAAGCCCAAATTGGACTTGAACGTTGAGGCAGCTTGGGCTCAGGGCATCACCGGGAAAAACATCACAACTGCTGTAAGATCCTTTAAAAAAAGGCTCGAAAACGACCAAATTTACTAATTTTGACCAATTTTGACCAATTTAGATCATGGATGATGGAATAGACTATGCACACCCTGACCTCAAGTTCAATTATGTAAGCAAAAATTCCAAATATTTTTGAAAATTTCTTGATTTTTTTTTGTAATATTGACTCAAAATCTAAATTTCAGAATGCAAGAGCCAGCTATGATTTTTCGAGCAATGATCCTTATCCTTATCCAAGATACACTGATGATTGGTTTAATAGGTAAGAAATGACATTTTATTCGCATTTATTATTCATTTAAACCTACCTATTATATAATTGGATTATTTGTTACTAATACACAACAAATGTATTTCCACCTACTTGTATTTCCAATTTCTACTCTTATTGTATTATTCATTATAGTCTGAACTATAAGCTGAGCTTAAATTGAAACCATAATTAGGATAAAAGGATTAAAATGTTTTGTTGTACAGGTTGTATTATATTTTCTCTTGTACAAAGTATGTACACTATAACCCAAGCTTCATTTCAATTCTAATGACGCAAATACACATAGTTATATCTAAATAGAAATAAATCCATTTCAATATGAAATATCAGTAGTATCTGCACTTCAGTTCGATTAAACACCTACTTCTACTTCTACTTATTGAATATTTTATCAAATATAAATATTTTAGTATCTTACCTATACAAGTACCTATCTCTTGTTTGAATTTGTCTTTAATTTGTAATACAATAGGTCTTATACAATAGGACATTGAATATTTTGTAATCTGAGGATGTAAATAGTACCAAAGAATTTTGGTCTAAATATTGGGAAATTTACGAAATCTGAGAATTTGAGTGCAGATTTGATGCAACAAAAACATGAATTATCACAAGGCCCGTTTTTCTGCACATTAGCATTATATTTTATAGTCTTTAGGCAAGATCAAAGTTGCTAATTCTGAGAATTCAAAAACTTTGCTTTTCCTTTCAAAATACATACGAGTATGAACAAAAAAGGCTTTGTCAATTTCTTTCATCTTTCTATTTATGACCTTATGGAGAGAATTTTGAAACATTTGTACCTACGTAGATAGTACCTTATATTATAATAGTAGGTACATGTAATCCCCAAAGACAAACCTATAAAACTTTCAACAAATACCATATACTCGTACAAAGCCTTAATAAAAAAAAGTAAATTTATATTTCAAAAAAATGCAAATTCTACATTTTGGTTCACATGTTATTTATACAACATATTGAGTCGAAAATACAAAGGTCAAATATTTATACAAATTTCGAAATTTTTGAAATTATAAAATCCTAAAAGCTGAATATTGAATTGACATGGAGTTGGGGCAACCTTCCAAACTTGAAATCAAATTGAGGCTTTTTTTCATATAATCTAAAAAATACAACTTGAAAGTGGAGAAAAGCATTTAAAAAAATTATTTTGGACTTTTTATCCGAGCTCATGTGTCTGACTCTCTATAAAGTCTATAAAACTTTCGCTAAAAAATGAAAGACTTTAGTTTAATTCTTCCCTATTTTGGGTGAATTTACCCCTATACTTTGTATTTTTGGTCTAACTTGCCCCTGCGTATAAAAATAACCCTAAATCTTTTTCATTTTAGGTTAGATTATATTGCAATTTTTAAAAAATTGAGTTTAATTTCATACACGGGTAGAGTTATAGCAAAAATATAGGGGTAAATTCAACCAAATTAGGGATGAAATTAAATCAGACTGTTTTTTTATACTTTCTCCTCAAATTTTACAGTTAATCTTGTACAAAAAAAATTTATTTATAACCCTCATAACTATACTAACTGGAGGTCATAAACGTGTTCAGAATTTTTACGATTTTTTTTTTGCTATTTTTTCAGTCATGGAACTCGATGTGCTGGTGAAGTGAGTGCAGCTCGAGACAATGGGGTTTGCGGTGTTGGCGTTGCCTACGATTCTCTTGTGGCTGGTATGCAAAAATACAGATATAAAAATTCACATTTCCGAGTAATTAAAATAACCCATAAACTACAATGTATAGGGTAGGGTACTAAATACTGGCATTTTGTTCATCCATCGGTATGTAATATGTGTAATAGGCTTCTTTAAGTTCTAGACATAAACTTAAGTAATTTCTCGAGAATTTAGAAGGGTGAAAGCTTTTTGCTCGAAAAGATAATTTGAAGATAATGTTGATGTTGATGAAAGTAAATGGATTTTATTCATTATTTTGTGGATAGGCAGACCAAATACTGCTATAAGAATTATGGTATGTACTGACATTTTGTGTGTGGGCGATTGTAAAAAATTGCACATTGAAAGCATTAGAGATACATACATACTTGTTTGAAAAATGAGGTCAATTGGGTTGAATAGACGTTTTGATAACTCTACAAGTATACTGTATTGTATGAATACATGGCTTCTGTAATAATAATTATAATTATACAAAAAATATCTATACCTTAAAGTAGTTTAATATAAATTCATGCTAAAATTTCCTTAAAATTTGAATTTAGATATGTCAATAAAGTAAGTTTTTTATTTCTATTTCACAAACCAAAATAAATAGATAATTTTAAAAGATTTCAAATCAAAATGACATTTGAAAATTGAATTTTGAATAGTGATAGATACCAGTAGATTCTAATGAATTTTAATTTAATTTTCCACGCAAGTTTCCATTCCTAGTAGAGCCATTTAGCTTTGAAAATCCTACTTTTTCATCTTAAATTGAAGTATATTTACTTGTAGCATAAGGTCAAAATGTGGTTTTTATAGCTGAATTAAAAATACTACTATTATGAGTATGAGCAAGCCACAAATTTTTGATCAATGATTTATCATACAATATACTTAAAGGCTCCGATTTAATCTCATTCCTATTTTGGTCTAATTTACACCTACATTTTTGGTCTAATTTTACCCCTAAAAGTAAATCCTAACCCAACCTAAACTAAACTACCTAAACTAAAAATTTTGAGTAAAATTAGACAAAATATATAGGGATAAATTCAACCAAAATCAAAATTGGAATGAAATGTCGGCAAGTTTTTAATTGATAGATTTCAACTCCAATTACTATTTATTAACAAAAAATTCATGAAATAAATCAGTAACTAGATACAAAAGCAGCAAATTTCACCTTTTTACTCGTATCTTAATAAAAATTATAAAAAAAAGCTTATTCTTATTATGCTTAGAATTAGATTCAAATCTAAAAACCTCATTTAGATCCCCTTTTTATCAACCAGAAAAATAAAATTTAGAAATTAGTATGCTTAACTTGGCATAGGTCTCTTTAAAATATTAAAATAGTCTTTTTCTACACAAGTATTTCATGGGAATTTTTAAGCCCACAAGGGATACATTTCTATCTAATATGTATATTTATAGTCATAGTAGGGTACTTATGTAAATTGTAAAAGTACTTATGTAATGAAATTACTTGCTTGAATTCTATGCAATTTGCATAATATTTAAGTACTAATACCCCATACTGTTTTTCGATTTCCCAGTATTCAGTATCTCATATAATAAGCTAAAAAAAGTACTATTTTCTTGTGCTTTTTTCGAGAATTTATGATAGATTTAAGGATTATCTCAAAATCTTTACTTAATACTAGTACTAGTAGTATTAGCTACATTTATACGAATTATTTAAGCGGAAATAAATTCGCGTGGGATTCTCATAAGGGTTTTGTTTGTTGACTTGGGATAGAATTCTCAAAAAAGGCCCAAAGAAAATATCTCTTTTTCAAAACCTTTTAAATAACTTAAAGAATTTAAAAATTTATGATTATTTTTTTGATATTTTAGGTATTCGAATGCTCGATCAACCCTATATGACAGGTAAGCAAACATACTTACAATCTATTAAATTAGAGTGTGTTTTTGAAGATTTTTGACCTTTTTTAGAGAACTTTTTTGTGAATTTTTTGAAATTTTTTAGATCTTATCGAAGCCAATTCAATGGGCCATGAACCAAATCTTATAGACATTTATTCCGCATCTTGGGGACCTACTGATGATGGTAAGATATTAGCATTTGTAGAAAAAATCAAGATTTTGAGATTATTACATGGTTTTTTAATCTCGATTTAATCTCGACCCTATTTTGGTTGAATTGACCCCTATATTTTTGGACTAACTTTACCCTTGCAAGAAATTAACATAATTGAGTTAATTTCAGTCAGAAGTAAATTTAGACCAGTAATATAAGGGTAAATTCAACCAAAATAGTGCTGAAATTATGCCTTTTTTAATTGATAGGAAAAACTGTCGATGGTCCTCGAAATGCTACAATGAGAGCTATCGTGAGAGGTGTAAATGAGGTAAATGTCAAAGTTTAAAAATGCTATGAAATGCTATGAAACCTTCTAAAATTTGGCATTTTTTCCATTTATTAGGGACGAAATGGCTTAGGAAATATTTACGTATGGGCGAGTGGTGACGGTGGTGAAGACGATGGTACTAATTCTTAAAAGATACTTTTTTAATCGATTATTATAACTTTTGCACTTTTTTTTAGATTGTAATTGTGATGGATATGCAGCTAGTATGTGGACAGTTTCTATAAATTCTGCAATTAATGATGGTCAAAATGCACATTATGTAAGGCTAAAAATGATATTTTTATCAAAATTCATAGAAAATTTCAAAATTTTGGTAATAATATATAGGATGAATCATGCTCTTCAACATTGGCTTCTACATTTAGTAATGGTGCTAAAGATCCAAATACAGGAGTTGTAAGACCCAAATTTTGCAAATTTTTTATAAATGCATAATCTAATGGTCTTGTTATTAGGCACATATTGACTAATTTTTACGAAATTTTTAGGCAACAACTGATTTATACGGAAAATGTACAAAAAGTCATTCTGGGACTTCAGCAGGTAAAATATTCATACTAATTCATTGATTTTTATTACAGAAAAATGCTCAGTAATTGCAATTAACATGGAAAAATCAGATATTTATAAGAGTTTTTGAATCTCGAATATTATTCGAATATACCTAGTTATAGATTTGGAATTTGCAAGATCTCAGAATTTGAAAAAATAGCTAAAAATGAATTTTTGTGGCAACTAAACAGCTAACTATGTTTAAATTAGAGCAAATTTTTTGAGATCTTTATAGCAAATGTAATCAAGCCTTGACCATTTTATATTTTTTTTGTAGCTGCACCTGAAGCTGCAGGAGTTTATGCACTAGCTTTGGAAGCAAAGTAAGTTCAAAATTTCCAAGTATCTTATCCTAAATCCAATTCCAAAATCTAAATCTAAATCCAAGGATATATCTATTTGATCCTCAACTTTTCAAATTGAATTACCCTACTTAATATGTAATACTTTAACCTACCTACCCACTACTTAACTACCATACATATATAATCTCAAAATGGATGTAAAATTGTGAGATTTTAATCAAATTCAAATCCTCAAATCCTCTTAAATTGGATCAAATTATAAGTAGGTAAATAAATCAAAAAGAGATTTAACAGAATTTCATTTATTTAAAAGAGCTTATTTATCGTATTTATGGATATGGATTTTACTTACCTATTTACAGTATATACTGATATGTAGGTATATAGAAGGCATAAATCTCAATTTATGACCATATTTTATATGTTTTTTTATATTTTTGTAGTCCTCAATTGACATGGAGAGATATCCAGCACCTGACAGTTCTGACGTCAAAAAGGAATTCACTTTTTGATCTAAAGGGTCGATTCCACTGGACAATGAATGGAGTCGGGCTTGAATTTAATCATCTTTTTGGATATGGAGTTCTGGATGCTGGGGCAATGGTAAATACATAACTAAACTACTAATTAGCTAATTGACTATTTCAAATGTCCAAAAGTAGGATTTTTCAAAGGTTTTGGGCAAAATTTTATAATATACTGTACTTTAAAAGTAGGATGTGCTACAAAAGTCTGTGCTACAAAACCTAGATCATTCAAATAAGTAATTACATGAGGAGTATAAGAGAAAATTTTTCAATTTTTGATTCCAAATTTTGAATACTTGTATCGAAATGTCTCAAAAATTTTACATAGATATGCTAGTTCTCTTTAAAAATTTGGTTAGCATGTCAAAAGATATGATTATTCAGCTAATTTTTAGAGATTTTTTAGAGATTTTTTCACAAATTTCGATTTTTTAAAAATAGAATACCAGTAAGATATTTTTGATCAAAAATAAGATTTCTCAAGTGTTCAAGTTATGAAACTAGATTTTAGATACAAGAAATTAGATTTTTTTTGATAATTTTGACTATTTTTTTTAATCCAGGTCGCCCTAGCCAAGGTTTGGAAAACAGTACCAGCTCGATATCACTGTGACGGTGGAAGCAATTCTAAAGTCCAGTAAGTTGACCAAATTAAATTAGATCATTCTGTCTCGACTATTTTACTTAATTTGAAGTAAAATACAAAGACAGGACAATAGAAATTCTCAAGTTAATTATAAGTCTCAAGTTTATCGATTTTTCTCTTTTTTTCTTATTTTACTAGACGAATTCCAAGTAAAGGAAATTCTCTGATTCTCAAATTGGATACTAAGGCATGTGAAGGGACTGAAACACAAGTTGATTGTAAGCCAATTATTTATACGAAGTACTAAAAAAGATGATGATTAAGCTTAATTATGTTTTTTGTTTTCTCAATTTGTAGACTTAGAACATGTCCAGGCTGTTATCTCATTAAATTCTAGTAGAAGGGGAGAAACCCAATTATTTTTAACATCACCGATGGGAACCAGGTTTGTAATTTTAAAAAAGAAAACAAAATTGTACTAGAGTCTTTGCCTACGCAAAATATTTAAAGAAATATTTTACATAACAAATAGAGTAGGTTTTGGCCTACGCTAGAGATCAAATTATTTACCTAATTTTTGAAAAAAATGTATCTTTTTAGGTCTATGATTCTTAGCAAAAGACCGAATGATGATGATAGACACGATGGGTTTGTCAAATGGTAAGAATATCACATAATTAGAATATTGGAAAATCTAATTTTTTAATTTTTTAAAGGCCATTTATGACTACACATACATGGGGAGAAAATCCAAGAGGAATCTGGACACTTGAAGTACCTACCGAATTTCAATTAAGTTTAAAAAAATTCTAATTTTTGAAATTTTTAGGTCAAATTTGCAACACCACAAACAGGATTCTTGAAAGAGTGGGGATTGATGCTTCATGGAACTAAAGAAGCTCCATATACAGGTTAGGCTTTTACTAGTATTCTGTAATACAAAATTCTACAAGTAAATAGAATCAACTGTAAAATCAAATTTTGAAATTTGGAAGAGAATTATGATTCCATTTATCTAAAACTTGATTGAAAATTCCTCAAAAATTGAATTAGTTATTTTATTCATATATTCTTTTATATTTTGAAGGATTACCAGTAGCAGATCCTCATTCAAAACTAGCCATCGTAAAAAAGGCTCATGAAGAACGAAAGAAAGCCTAAAAAACCTAAAATTCTATCAAAAAACATCTATTACATAAATTACCATCTCTAATCTACATTACGTAGTAAAAAGAAAGTTAATGAAAAAAAACTGTAATTCTCAAGCATCACGAAATATCAACATAAATCACAGAAATATTCGACAAAAAAATTCTTATTTCTCCATTCCCAACCTCCAGAAATTTCTAGAAATGTCTAGAATTCCAGTTTTTAATTTCACAACTCATTTGCTTAAATACCCAAGTATCAGGGCAAGTAGGGTACTTATGATATACCCCGTGATTTATCTTTATGTCAACCCTTTTAACGAGTCTCATTTATACTAAAAAAAGTTAATATTACCTAATAATCATTATACCCATGTGTAAAATAAGTCTTGAGAATTCAAATGATTGATTACTAGAAATATTAGTGTACTTTTTTGTTGTCCAAAATCCTAAAATGTTAAAAATTCTAAATTATATATGGGCTATTAAGGCCCTCTATTCTAATGTTTATCGAGTATATGAAGATTTTGTTTTAAATCTCAGCTGAATGTGATACAAAATCCTCATTTCTAGTCAATAGTTGTACATGAACTACCACATTCGACTGAAATTATCTATAGCAGGATATAATCTAAATGTAAATCTGAAACAAATTTCTCTCAAATTTCAATCACTTTTGATCCTTATAGGATTAGATTATGGGTAGAAATTTAAAAGCGAGAAGAATTTGAGTCTATTTGATTAGAATCAGCACTTAAGTCCTATCAATTTAGTACGAGGTTTGAACTTAAATTCAAAATTTATAGAACAAGTTTTGTCTAAAAGCCTAGATTGAATCTTTAATGGCTGATACTACACTACAATCAGATTATAAAACTTCTAGAAAATTCTGGAAAATTCAAGAAAATTCTGGAAAATTCAAGAAAATTCTGGAAAATTCAAGAAAATTCTAGAAAATTCAGAAAAATTCTAAAAAATTCTAGAAAATTCAAGAAAATTCAAGCAATTTCATAAGAGAAAGTTGCAAAATGAGATTTTGTTTCAAACTAAATATTTGCTTTCTCCATGTTAAAAATGTACCTTCTAAAATTGTTAAAAGTGTTAAATTTTAGAATTTTAGAATTTAAAAAATTGTGTTTTAAATCTAAACCTTACGTAAACAATCAATCCTAATTACTAATTACCTTCAAAGAGATACAAAATTTTATGAATTATTTCAAATATACGATAAATATACCTAATTTAATGTATGATAAATCCTATAATACCTATAGTTTATAGTATAGGATAAGTAAGTAGAGAGAAAGCAATTCTTGTACATAAATCAGACAAAATTTTAAAAAGATATTTTTGATCTAAGAGAACCTTTATTAATTTTAAAATATTGTAAATTATTAGGTATAGGTATAAAGTATAGATATGTATAAGATAAGAGACTTGATAATTATAATTACAATTAAACACCGGAAATCGTGCTAAAAATGTACATTTAATGTATTATATATATTAGGTTAGTCATAGTTAGGTTAGAAATGTATAAAATGTAGATTTTGCTATTATCTATGTTTATGTTTGCCTTAATTTACTTTAATATATTTCAAAATTTATTTCAGGATAGGTACTTAGGTAGGTACTTAGCTAGGTAGTACTATAGATTTAGATGTAATTTTCAAAGTAATTTGCACGATTTCAAGGTATAATTAGATTAGGTTTCATTTCATAAGATCTCATGTTCTTTCCTAATTAAATTTAGCTTTTAATTTGATCCTTATAATTTGTAAAATTGGTAAACAAATCCAGCCCTTAAAATCCAATTTCTAAAATTTCTGAAATTTCTAAAACTAATTATAAATTAATCAAAAACCCCTATATTACAAGTATTTACTAATTTATTTAAGTACAGATTACTACTATACTGTATATTATGAAAGAAAGCAAAGGACACCCATTGAAATGACAAAAAAAGTAAATTTTTCCATATGATTTGTATAATTTTTCAAAAAAAATATAACCAATTGGCCATATAGGACAGTCTACCATCAAAGAGAGAGAATTTTGAAAATTTGTAAAAATTTGAATCAAAAAATTTGTTTAAAATCTATTCTATTCTACTAATTGTAAATTTATAAATATGGACTTTGGACTGAACTGAACAATTGGAAAAAATAAATGTATCGAAATTAATTTTATTCTTAAAATGCAATTTTTGTCAATTTATTCATTCTAGTATTCCCTACACAAAAAACTCATTTCTACAAGAACACTTATGTGACCTGTCGATAGAAAACTGGACACTTTTAATTAGTATAAATTTTACGATTTCTTGAAAATTTCAGGGATCTATTTACTCGTAAGGTACAGATCTAGGTATTTAGACCTATTTTTGTGCTTATTACTATTCAACTTTGCTTACACTTTGTCCGTCTGTCTGTCTGTCCAGAGGATAACTCGAGAACTACTGGACCAATCTTAACCAAACTTGGCATGAAGTCCCCCCATAGGGTCTCGGTGTGCCATTTCGACAAAAAAACCCAGGTGGCCCCACCCCTTGCGGTGCTGCAGACCCTATAAGGGTCCACCCGAACCGCAAAATTTTTTATTGATAAAAATAACATTTCAATTCTTTGCTCGCACAATTAATAATCAACTTCTAGTGAGTTGATTAAAGCCTAGTATAAGTACAATTGGGAATGTCATTTAGAGCTATTTTGAAAAATAAGAATAGCCAAGTGTCTGGTACTTACTAAGCCATACACTTTCTAGCTGTTTATGGAGTCACATTTAAATAAAAATTAGTTTCTTCTTATGAGAACTAAAGATAAGATAAGTAAGGAAACTCTGGCTGATTTTGAGATTAGTTTCGAGAGATTTTGAGATTTCAAGATTTGTGATTAGTTTGAGGGTTTTCTGGGAGAATCCTTGAAGAAATTATTTCGCTTGATTTGGTCGAGATTTCTCTGATTTTGTACCCAATACAAACTTCACACATTAGCTCGAAAATTGACTAAAATGATTATCCTTTTTTGCCGTTTTTTATGTATATGCTTCTGTTCTGTTAAAGAACACGGTATTTTTAAAATTCTATAATTCAAGTCGAAAATGATGGATATACCTATGTAATATAGTGGTCTTATGAGAATTTGACTATTACTATATAATATCTTTAATTAAATTTAGGATTGCGAGCTTTCGTGATTATAAAAGTTGAGTTTTTATTTCTCTGGGTATTGGACTAGACCATCTGGAAATCTAAAGCAAATTCTTTAATTCCATCATAGAATAGAAATACTAGTATACTGTACTGATAACTACATACTATACTCGTATATCTTATCTCTGTTCAACTATCTATGAGCCAGCCACGAAATAAAAATTTCAGTTATAAATCCAGCATAAGAAGCTCGGGTTTTTTAAAGGATCTATTCGGTTTTTAGGCCTTTGCCATGTTAAACCTCATATAAAGGCCAGAAAGCCCATTAAACCCAAAGATATCCTTTGAGGAACTTTTAGAAATTTTTTTCTTATACCTATATGTAATATTCTGTATCGAGATTAGCTCCAAATAATTGTCCTATTGTATTTAAAAAATTGACAAATTTTGTTAATTTATTTGCCTATTTGGTTTATAGATTTTGATTTTGACAAATATAAATAGCCAATTTATCTTACATTTCGATAATATTAAATACCTTTTTATAATGAGAGTATGCTACTGAAATGAGCTTTTAAAAGATCAAAAATAGAATAAAATGCGAGCTAAAAAAACCCTTGGGGTTCCCCATCTAATTATTTTGAGAGACAGAAAGTCTACAAGCTCTCCAAATTCGAACTTCAAACATCAAAATCTCAAGCCCTTATATCCTGTGAAGACCGATGGTTTTGATTTCTAAAGGAAATTACCTAATCACTTATTTTTACTATATTAAAAAGCTCCAGATCGCATGAGATTACCCAGCATGAAATCAAAAAATTCAAAAATATGTGATGAGCTTATAGAAAAGGACCCATTTATCTATTTAGCAAAAATACGTTTACACAAATGAGCAAAGGATTCCTTAGGATAGGATTATATCAAAGAATTTTTAATTTAAAAATTTTGATTAAAATTTCGAAAACTAGTTGGTATTTCAAATATTCTTGTATCGATTTCAAAGGTAGTAGTATAAGGAAATATAGACTTGTAGTAGTTTGGGACTATATCATATTCTGTAATTCCAATTACTTAATGCATCATACTGGTATAAAAAATTTCATTTTTATAATTCTTTAAAAAATTCTTTTCTAATCTAAAAAGTAGAAATAAAAATATACGGGGAAATCATTAAACTTTAATATCTTGGCAATTTCTCTAGGGTATTGTGAAGCTAGAATTTCGAAAATAAAAAAAGTCAATATTTTATGAGTATGGGAAATGAGCATTTATTCAAACAAAAAAAATGAAAATATCTATAAAGTTTATACTCTTGTTCTATACTGTATCTGTACATTTGTGTTAATTGCAAAGTAAACAAAATTCAAAACAAATAAAAAACTGTTTCCTTTGGAAAAAGCTGAGAACAATTTCCAGCTTATCTTACCAGTCTTATAATCCCCTATAGATTTCTAGAGTAATGGGATTTTTTGAAAGAAAAATGTATCTCAAATATGTGGTAAAAATTTTAAACATAAGAAAGACTCAATCCTAGTCCTCGTCCTGTCTAAGAATACAAATACAAACACAGGAACCTAAAAATTCATAAAATTAAAGAAAAAGTTATTACCTAATCCTAATAGTAATCACTTACATAAATTAGCAGGGTAATCAAAATTATTTTAATTTAGAATTTTGTAAATTACAAGGACTTAAGTTTAATCTCATCCCTATTTTGATTGAATTTACCCCTATATTTTTGGTCTAACTCTAGCCATGTATGAAATGGCTCCGATTTAAACTGTCCCCCTTTTTGGCTCTTTTTGACCCCCAAATCGACACTCTTTTTGATCCCTGTATCACTTTGACCCCAAATCTAACCTAATATAACCTAATCTAACATTACCTA
>JAQIXA010003143.1:0-14954 GCA_034699045.1 Nanhermannia cf. coronata Gr-Ori-00579
AGTAGTTCTCGAGTTATCCTCTGGACAGACAGACAGACAAACAGACAGACGGACAAAGTGCAAGCAAAGTTGAATAGCAGGTGCTCGCTTCGCTCGCACAAAAAGACTTTAGATAGGACTAGTTATAGAAAAAACATTTCAAAACAATTTTGAAATAAAGCTCATGTTGTTTTGTCTTGTCTGACTTTCTCCGAAATATCAGCAAGTCCCTATCTATAACTTTAAATTTCAAAATCTCAAGTAGTAGGGTATGTACTGATATTTATAGTTAGAAATAGATGTTTTGGGAAGTTTTTTTATAATACTTGTAGGTAGATACTTGTAACTTGTACACTAGTACTCTACTTAAGTTAAGGAAAAAAAGTCTCTAATAATTGCTTAAACTTTAAACTCACTGTAGCAAACATGTACTTGAAAAAAAGCAGAAAAAAAGCAAGGTTGAAAAAGATTTGCTTCGAGGCTAATAACAAAAAGAATGGTTCAGTTAACATTGACGTCATAAAAAATAGCTGGAAAAAGGGCTGTTGAAACCCAATGGTACTTGTACAATGCAATAGTAGAGTACTTTGAAAATCTTGAGAAATATGCGAAAAATAATAAGAATTTGAAATGGAAAATAAGAAAAATCCATTAGAATTAGAAGTACATACATATATGTATGCTAATAAATGTTTTTTAAAGTTTTTTTGAATACCATTGGAAAATACATACCATTGGTAATACAATTGGAAAATTAGATGATTAGTATTCAAAGTCTAAGCTTAACTTATTAGAACCTAAAATTAGGACCTTTTAGGTACTAATTTAGGTACTAATAACCTAACCTTTTTGGTTAGGTTATTTTTGATTTTGTCAGTTTTGATTCAGAATTCAGACCTTTGTCCATATGATAGGTCCTATAGTTAGGTTAGGTCTTAACCTAACCTCAACCTTGATAATAGCAAAAAATCCCTTTATGGACCGACATTTTATCTTTGAAAAATGTAAAAACTTTGTAAATTTTTATACATTTTGAAATTAAAAGGACTCGAGTTTTACATTTTATTCTGATACTGTTATGTACTGGTAGGGTACTAATAATATTGATATTATTGTAGGCACTTGATTTACGAACCGAGTTTTAGAAATTTTTAATTATTTTTTGTCAAATACCTATGATTTAACCATATGTATGTTATATGTACATGCCAAATCAAATACCAATACATAGATAATATCCACTATAGGTTCTAACTAACTTCTCCCAAAATCTCTAAAAAAAAGAATTTTTATAGGGCTTAAGATGAATTTTTGAAGGTTTTTTTAATCGTGACCAGAGAGTACTCTGGTCAGAGAGTACTATATTGTGCTGGAACAATCAGACATAATCTGTATTTGGTCTAAGCCATTTTTAAAAGATTCATCTCAAAAATTAAAATAATTTCATCTATCTATTTTCGAGAAATTTTAGTAATAAACTGCAGTGAAACTTGTATAAAAAAGACTCACTTCGCTCGTCCAATTACGGTAAAAAATATGAAAAAAATTCAAAGCTGACAACTTAATGTCTTTTCTCAAGACTTTGTAGTTATTACACAAAGTAGAATTTTTATGATAAATAATCCCCTATCATCTGAGTAAAAGTACCTAGTAGTATTAGTACAAAAGAGCTTTTATTCAGAATTCAGATGACAGACAGGAAGGAACAGGAAGGTTTAGCTCAAAAAAATCTTTAATTTAATTTGTAACTTAAAACTTAAATATAGGTAAGATACTACCTACATATTAGTACAGAATATTTAGGTTCTAAAAGTCCTATATCTACTGATAATATAGGGTATTATAAAAGGAATCGATATTTTCATAATTCATTCGAGAAAGCTTTTAGATTCAAATTATTTAAGTATCTACCTACCTATAGAAAAGAGATTTTACAAAAGTTTTAAAACCTCTATTTTAAATTAGGTATTAGAAAACTTTCTCCAATGCCTTTACCTGTATTACAGTCATAATGAATGGTATTAAATATTGATGATTAATTTCTATTTCTTTGATAGTTTCTACGAAAAGGGAGGTTCTGAAGAACTCAATAATCTTCTAACAGCTGGAATTGACAAGGTTTATTTTTTATATTATTATTTAAATAAGTAGGTACCCTAAATAAGTAATAAAGTATCTACTGATATTATTTACCAAACCCAAGTTTTTAGAAAAAAAACTTTGATACAAATTTGGGTTCTAATTTCCAGGTTATAAGCTCTAAACTAAAGCTCTAAATTTTAAATTTCTAGTTGATTTTCCATCTTTTTTACGATTTTTATAAAAAAAAAAACCAAGAATTTAGTACTCGTATTACCAACATTTTACTTAATATATGAACTTGATCGATGAGTTTGTTTGATTTAACCATTGTTTTCTGGCTTATATACATAGGTGGTGATTGATCATGGAATTAACTCGGTGTCATTCTGGACATGTGAATTGACACAAATTGAGCAAAGTTTGGTCAGAGATTCTCACAAATTCAATGCAGTCCAATCACTTTTTGCGGCTCTCGATTGTTCAAGAGATATTATTCAAATTACTGATGCACAAAATCGGATCCAGGTATGAATTTTTCATATTTCATAACAAAAAATTGAATTATAGAAGCTGAATTTCACACTTTTTTAACACTGTATTTCTAAATCAGATTCAAAATTCTTTCAATTTTACTCGGGAATTCAAATATGAATCAATATTCAAATTTCAAAAACTCAGATCAAATTTTCTGGGTTATTTTAACATTACAAATTTTTTTAACAAGTGTCTGTAGGGTACTCATGAAATACTAAAGATTAGGGACATTAATCTAAGAATTCAAAATTTTGCAAATATTTTTGCCAAATTAAATTAAAATGAAATGGAAACAGAGACAAATTAAAAATTTGAATACTTGAAAATCTACGACTCAAATTCAAAGCTTTTGACTAATATACGTACCTATATACCTATTAAGTTTCCAGCTATTCAATAGAAATTCGTTCATAAATCCATTCAAATTCTGTTTGGATTTGGGATTTGAATTTCTTCGGATCTTGAATCTTGTCTGTACTCGTAATTCTGTAGGGTACAAGTACAAGGTATGCTATCAATATGTCTTAAAAATTCTGTAAAATCTCCATGAAATAGAACCTTAACCTTAAAAAGTACAATTGTATGTCTAGTCTGTGGATTTAAATATGATTATATCCTCCATGTAGGCTCAAGTCCAAATAAGCCCTTTGCCTTTTCATCAGTTACTACAGAATAGATAGATAGTACAACTTTTTCTTATCCTTTTTTTTTGCCTGCCTGCCAATCTGACAAACTTTTTTTTTAACCGGAAAAACTCTTTCTGCGTCATAACTCGTAATTCACTCAGGTAAAATTGAATTTTGTACCATGATGGAAATTAAAGAGAAATAACCTACAGGCACATATGTAAGTATCTTACATATACGTATGATATAAGTAGGTACTTAAGTAGAGCAAAAATTGCGTATTCTTTTTATATTCTAACAAATTAGAGTTGAGGAAAAAAAGATCTGACAAAGTATTTTTTTATATTTTTTGGTATTAACGATGAGTTGATTCTAAGAGATTGGTAAGGTGCCCTACTTACATATACCTATGGTACTTTTTTTATTTAGGGACTAGAGGGCAAGTCGAAAAATGCGAAAATAGCTATTAGGGTACTAATTTAATGGACAAATTGTCGATTGAAATCTTGTCAATTTTTAAAAAATCATGACAAGGGCTTTATCTCTATGTTATGTACCTAGTTAGGATTTTAAACAATCGAAAAAAAAATTGAACCTTAATTCTACATCCAATTAAGCGAAAAAATGTGTATTTTGTTCAAATTTTTTTTTAGTTATTTGGTAGATGAAGCTGCTTGAGTTTGCATTTACTGATACACTTATGTAATTTATGATTAAATTACGAATTTGTTAGGTAAAGTAATTAAGTATAATAATTTTTCAATTTTTTTGTATTTTGAAATTTGTCAATCTTCTTAGGCTTTAGAATTCCTTTTTGCTTTTAATAACTCTGTGAAAAATGTTAGTTTTCTAAATTAGTGATATAATCAGCCAGATAAATGTATATTTGCTTTAACTACATGTTCTAAAGATACTTTGAGAATTGATGTTATGAAGATTCTGAAGAACTTAAGATACAAAATGAATTTAGAATAAATTTTGAGGATTAAAATGGACACTTTTCAGTTGAAGAATTTTAAAAGAATTTCAACTCAAGTTTATAAAAAGCATCAAATCTCACATTAAAAACAGTGTTTTTTAGGCATTAGGCTATTTTCTACTTGCTGGTCACATTTAACTTTGATAAAGGTAAAAATCCATAAATCGTAGTAGTTATATAATATGTACTACTTATGATGACTGGAGATATATTTAATCCAGTTTCAAAAGAAAGTATAAAGCAGGATGTAATTTGGGCTCTGAGGCTAAAACTAAAATATAGAAATCTAGTTCTAGAATAAAGAAAAGTCTAAACATATTTGACCTAAGGCTCGGCTTTACTCAACTCATTTTCATTTTGAATTTTTATTTTGATAATTTCCCTTTACCTTATTGGTACAAGATTTCGACTCTCTCAGGGCATTCCATTCCAAATTCATAATTTTACAAATATAGAAAATTTAATTCTCTCTAAAACTCAAAGAACACAGCACTAAATATGTACTCTACATAGCATATTAACTCTAGTAAAGTAAACGCACTTACCTTAGTCGTAGAAAGTAATTTGCAAAATTTGATTCCGAAATGTCTAGACGAATATAAGGTACATAGATCTAAATTCTTGAATTTAGGCAATTTAGATTAAACACCCACTTCATATCTTGAAAAAAAGACTCGAGATTTACAGGTAGGGTACTCTAACTATACCCTATGATTAGTAGATACATGTTTAGTAGATACCTATTTGTAAAAATTTGTAAAAATCGACAAAATTTGAAAATTATACTCGTAAGATTTGAACATTTTATTGATAAAATGCATAGAAATCAGCAGTTTTTCTAAAGTTATCTAAACTAAGATTTAATTAACTTCTCCTTTACAAATACTGCCATTGTACCCTACTATCTGTACAAGATACTGCGAATATTTACAATGTAAGATTAGAAGATTTTTGGAAAAATATAAATAGTTTAATCTCAAAGTGAGAAGGAGAAAGTCAGGCTTGTGTGTAATTTGGCAGATCAGAAAAAAATTTCTTTAATACTTGTATGGAATAGCCTACTTTAGTTGAGATATCTATAGAATTTGGTATTTTGAGAAAGTTGATTGAATTACTCAACTGGAAATAATTGAACACTTTTCTCTCATATTTACAAGCATAGGACATTTTGTCGAATTCCGTATGACAAAATAAGCATTAAAATGAGAATAATTATCACTCTTAGGTACAGTATTAGATTTTGACACAGATGACAAAATTTTAGAATTTTTTTTGTAATTTTGAAAAGATTTTTGTGATTTTATGATATTAGATGAAATATCTGGAGATTTTGAGATTTTGAGATAAGTTGAATAGCCCGAGTGAAAGACTTTTCTCTCAATTCTTTTGAAATCTATATCCTAAACTGGACTTTTCAAACTTGTTCAATAAAGTTTTATAGCTTTTTGAAGACTTTGAGTTTAATACTATAGGATACTTACATATAGGTACTTAAGTATTATAGTGATATGCGACTTTATTTTATTTCATTTTATTTATCCAGTTTGTGAACAAGAGCTATGAAAAAGTGTTGGGCTTCACTTCATCCGAAGTTTGTGGGCTCGATTTCCTCGAGGTACAAAATAGAATTAATTCACAATTCCTATCCAGCCAAACTCAAACTCAAAAGGATGTCCAGGTGGACAAAGAGAAAAGTAAAGAACCCCCACCAGTCAAGGATAAAGATGTCCAAATTCAAACACAGGGTCAAATTACTGAAGTAAGTTACACAAAAAATTGCAAAATTTCAAAGAAATTCGATTTATAACATGATATCCTACTCAATTAATACAACATTTTCTTTACGACAATTATTTGCAATAAAGACTATTAATATAGACATACTACTGCATGATACAAGTATCTAGATTAGGAATGTTGAGCTTTATTTCAAGTTTCAAGTTAAGATCTGTAATGTGCCTTTAAATACTTAAAATTTTCTAAAATTTTCTAGGTTATTTTAACTGATTCAACCCCAACTTCGACGACTCAACCACAGCCCTTACACAAGTCTGTATCTAAAGGAGATTATAGTTCGATGACAAATCCACATCCACTTGCAACAACTCCAAGTAAATATTGAAAATTTAAAGAATAACTTCGGGTTATAATGAGCTTTCTGGCCTTTATATGAGGTTTAACATTGTAAGGCCTGAAAGCCGAAGAGATCCTTTAGACTTACATTTAGACTTAGGTACCCAAGTACCAGCAGTATCATAAAATTTAGTTTTTTTTCGATTTTTTTGCGCATTTACAATTCATTTTCTAGAATTTTCTAAAATTTTCTTAAAATATCTAGAAAACTAACCCTATAATGGGCTAACCCTATCATAGCTTTGTAAGGTATTGAATTTGTAAAAAAAAAATTGCAAATTTTGACTTTCCAGGTTCAGGAAATCCTCCACCACTTCATCTTTCATCACCCCCAACTCCATTTCATGAACACGTGGCTGAAGAACTTGCCCAGGGAAAAGAATGGGAAGGTATTTGTCTAAATATCCTAAATTTTTGAATTTTCAATATGAAATCCTAGTTTTTTGCCTATTTGTCTACATTACAATATCTAGGATTTAAAATTTTAAATCCGAATAAGAATACCACTATAAGAAATCATTTTTTTTATAGGAAATTACATGTTTGTCAGAAAATCAGGTTCGAAAATTACAAATTTTTTTTGAGAAACTTGATTTTTAATGTATATTTTTTGTGTAGGAGATCCAATCTTTCTCAATTCCAGGGTACTACCTTTCTCTTCCAAGTCAAACTTCCTCTTCCTTCAAGGATTTCCGCCGACAAATTCGCCCCCATCAATTTCAAATACGACCGCTGAGATTTCGCACAACCGAGCCAAGTAAATCCATTTTCTTAGAATTTTTTAGAATTATTTCAGTCGGACTTTTATCCGAATTGCTTATCAAAAGTAAAAAATTGTCCAAAATCTCATCAAGAGTTTTAGTTGTTTCAGACCCATACTATAATATACTCCAATGCAATATAATATTTCTGAGTATTTTTGATTTTATAGAAAAAAATTAAAAAATGAGATACATTTTCTATTAAGTAGAGGTTCCGATACACTATTGCTTAGGTCACAAAATGACCTACTCTAAAATATCAGCTAAAATTCTTAAAACACTTGCTATTCCAACTGACTATTAAATTTTGTATGCTGATATTTTGAATTTATTTAAAAATCTGATCAAGTTCAGATGAATTGACTCATGAGTGATATTCCGACCAATTTTCAAATCTTTATCTTTTTCCATTTAGTAAATATGTAACTACGATAGTATAAGTATTTATAATTTAATTCTGACTTTTGACAATAAATTAGACTTTCGGCTCAAGCCTGTTGTTAGACTTATTAATTAGAGTAAAGTGAAAATGCTTGCTTTTCCTCAGACGACTCTGACTTTTCGCTAATTAGAAGAACTCTAAAATTTACAATTTACTTTAAACTTTATACACCTTACTGATACCAATATATCTGTAGTTGTAGGTACTTGATAGTTAATTATTTAGGATTTTGTTTTAGACTATATAGGCATTATTTACACTCTTCCAAAAATCTAGAGTTGGAAAAGTTTTCGATGATTCAATTTCAAGAAATCAAGATGTACCTACTGATACAAAGTATTTTAAACAAACTTTTGTTCTCGCAAATAAAAATAATACAATTTGCCCATTTAAACTATTTTGAGTATCTACCTACAGTCTATAATGAGTATTTTGAAATTCTAAAATCCGATTAGTAGGACTAATTTGAAGCTTTTCTTCGTTAAAAAATAAAAAAAAATTCGAATATAATGTAGGTATTTTGAATTTCGAATCGCTAAAATGTAAACTTACCTTTTTCTACTTGTGTCTCATACTTAAATTTCGAGCAGGTTGATATCATTTAAATAGAGAAACAGATTACGATCTTTTAAAAAACATTCTCATTTTGAGTGTTGTACTATTTGGCAAGTACAAAATAGTCAAAGAGTAATTAATAATTAGAATCTACTATACCTGTTCTGTATCTAATCTACCAAAAAAAATTCTAATTTTTCATAAAACTGACTCCGTTCATAATCCATCACTCTGATTTTGGGTTTTAATTATTTTTTTAGATATTGTCATATAAGTCATTCTTATTGTAGACACATAAATATTACTTTTTTCTCCATAAAAACTTTTACATTCAAATTTTACAGCAGTTTTTGAACTCATTATCAGATTTCTTTCAGCTAATTACAAATGACAAAAAAGTCAAAATTAAAAAAAATTTCATATCTCAAAGACTAGCGACTTTTTTGCATGATTCACTAATTAATAATAAATCGTTAAGTCTTAATACGAGTCTTAAATACTTCTATTAAAGTATTTGACCTTTTTAAAAATTGCTACAAAACCTTAAGCATTGACTCTGTATTTGAGATACTTTTGAAAAACTCTGTATGTCAGGATACTTTTGGATACTTTTACATAGAACAATATGTTTAAATTCTTTAAAAAAAACGCTATTAAGTATCATCATTAATTTGCCTAATTTGTCTAATTAATTATTCGTAGAAATGCTCCAGCAACCCATTATATCTATTTGAGTGAAGTTCCGAGCTCATTTATTGAAAAAAGCTTCTCTTCCGATATCACTTCAAATCATGATGCAGGTACAATCAGATCAAAAAAAGTTTTTAATCCGATTAATATTACATAATTTTTGATTTTGCCAATTATAGGTTACCCTATGCCCAGGTACTTAATCACTAATCACTTATTCATAAATTACATAATTGTTCAAAATAATTAATTAATAATTTTCTTTTCTAGGGGCTCATTGAAATCACTGAGAAAAGCATCATACGATATTAAGTCTATTTCTAATGATAGTAAGTACCTACTAAAACTTTTACTTTAACAATGCTGAATTTTAAACAATTTCTGACAAAATCTTTCTTTTTTTCTAATCCTATTAACCCTTACATTGTCACTACTCTTTGATCCAAATTTTCAAAAAATATATTCAAAAATCTAAATACAAAACTGACTGACAATGCTGGTTTCGACACAGGCTCAATTCTTAGACGACAAAGTTTAGGTAAGTGAAATTTTTACATTTTTTTTATAGAAAAATGCTTTTGTGAATCGTGTAACTTTTAAAGATTTTAAATTTTTAGCAAAACTACACTCATTGACAATCGAAGCTCCGATTACTAAGGTCCGTCCCAAGTTTAACTGTAGTCTATTAATCTATATGTATCCTTATTACTTTTATATATGTAGGTAATCAATATCATTGCCGCTGCACAACAAAATTGGTAATTTTACTCAAAATTTTCCAAAAAAAATTGCAAATTTTGGTAATAATTGTGATTTTTTTTAGCCCTCTTTATGTGGCTCAGGCTCTAGAGAAAGTTCTTGAAATCCTTCGAACCACTGAATTATATTCGCCTCAGTTTTTCGATCCTGGAAATAAAGTGAGGTCAGACGACCCACTCACCACTGACTTGTTAGGAGCCCTGTTAAGTGTAAGTCTCTAAAAATCATTTTTATTTCCAAATACCAAATACTTGCCAATACCTAAGTATACTTATAAGTTACTATCTATTATGTCTTGAAAAAATACTCATTTTTGTCAACTCTGAAAAGTTTATTTTCTTTCAAAATATTATTCTTTCCTTGATTTTTTATGGTTTGTCAATATTATTTTATAGTTAGACCATGTTGACAGTGACAGTCGTGTAGACGTGTAGTGCAATGCGGGAATTTATATATTTTTTTGTATTTTTAGCAAGGACCAAAACCTGTGACAGGTAAAGATTTACAAAATCAAGTTTTTTGATATTTTTTTCAAAAACCGAAATTTTCGATTACATATTGCTATTGCACATTACAGAAAGTTTGTTAGTTTTATGTTTGTAATCTAATGATAATAATTTGTAATATTTTAGCAGGACGTAGATCCTCGAATGAAAATATGGGAAATCGGCTGGTTCCCAGGCCATCTTTGCCAAATATCGCTGAAGCACCCTCAAATATACAAAAACTTTTAGAATCAGAATCCCAATGGGATTTTGATATTATCCTACTCGAAGAAATCACCGAGAAAAGGTACGTTAAAATACCAATCAAAATGACCCTTGGGTTACAATCAAAATCATTTTAGATTTTTAAAAAACAAAGAACTTTTATTTTTTTGAGAAATTTTTCAAAATACTTTGAATTCCTAGCCTTAGAGGGTTAACATATTCAAAGAAATTAGACATCTGGAACAGGCACTTTATGTTTCAATTTTTTTTCTAGTTATACAATATCCTTGTTAGAATTTAGATAAACAAATTGCTTAAATGTAAATTATTAGTTTAAATAACTATTCATCTGACTTGTCTGATACTTTTCTTGCTAGTGCCAGTAGTAGTGGTCCTAGTTTTGTATGATATATGACCAGTTTTTTCTAAATAATGTTTAATGTTCATAGTTGATATGACTAGTTTGAATTGAGAGCCAAAAAAGTGTCAAAAAGATATGTATTTAAGGGGGCGATTTTTCTTCATTTTATTTGCTTTTTGAGATTTGATCGAGTGTATATTTCTTTTACTTTTTGAAAGTATACTACCTACTGTATGTAATAGTAGGTACTAAACTATAGTACTAGATTACCTAATACCATTATAAGATGTTGAAAGGGCCAAAAATATGATTAAAAGAAAATCGATAAGACTATTTATCCTCTTGTACTACTACTAGTATATTTACTAGTACAAGTATAGATAGAGTATGACAAGGAAGCTTGAGGGTCAAACTATAATTCTTTACTTTTGCAAGATCTCATTTATTTTGCAGTCACTACTAGTACTAACTACTAGTAGTACTTTTAAGAAATTTTTAAAGCACTTTCTTTACTTTGAAACCCTCGAGGGCTCTTAAACTTAATTCTAATTTGTTATATCTACTATTTGTATTTGTACTACAACTACTAGTTAGAATAGCCTTTGTAAATACAAGCTTAATTATAGTTTTAGCAAATCGAGGCTTCAGGTACCTTCTAGAATCTTGCAAAATATCTAAAATATATACACTTATAGTACTATCTGTAGTACCCTACTCTAATCATGTTAAAAAGTATTTTTAAATAGTCCAATTTGCATATCAAGGTATTGAAAAGTAAATTTGAATATGATGCTTTCTCCATTACCATTACCGAAATGAAATGGATCTTGGGTGTTATTTCCAAGTTAAAAAAAAGTTCTAAACAAGATTTTATGAAAAGTATAAATAACCCACTTACCCATGTATTTACTAGCTTATGTTATGTAAATTACAAAGTAGAAAAAAACTCAAAAAGTCGTTTACAAAAAAGCTTTTTTCTGCAAACTTTTGCCGTATATGCTTGGTTGATTTAAATTCTTGATCCTATTAAAAGTTATAATACATTACATAAAGGTAGATTTAAAAGTTTTACAATATACTCAGAAAGAACTAGTACAGTATTGGTAGGGTACTACTATTGGTATAGTAGGTAATGTTAGGTAATGTTAGGTAATGAGAAAAAGTTTAAAAATTTGTAAATTTATAAAAGTGTAGTAAATACATATGTAAGTGCCTGATACTTATGACATTGTATTTCAGACCTTTAGTTTGGCTCGGTATGGCGATTTTTTCTCGATTTGGTGTTTGTGCAACTTTAAATACGGATGAGACGACTATGAGAAATTGGTTGACTTTAATTGAAGCTAATTATCATGCTTCAAATTCCTATCATAATTCGACACATGCGGCCGATGTACTTCAGGTAAGAAATTTCTTACCGTAAGAAATTACACTAAAAAAAACAAAAAAATTCAAAAAGAAATCCATATTTTTATAAATAATGATCAAATTGCTGATATCTGGAAATTAGTTACTTATCTCAATTTTCAATTTAAAATCCTTGATTTTGTTCATTTGATTAGAAAAATCTAGGATTTCAAGATTGAAAGAGATAAGAATGCCATGTATTAAATGTATTCAAGCTCAAAATTTAGAAATTTTGGACTGAATTTTCTCCATTTTAGGGCAAACCACACAATTTACTTCAACCTTATTATTTTCGAATATTTTTGACTATTTTAGACGAGTGTTTTTGAGATAAACTCTTGAAAAATTGTGGGATAAAAAAGAGATTATAATGAGGATCTTAATTACTTTTTTTTGAAAATTTTCTAGGCTACTGCTTATTTCCTTGCAACTGAAAGACTTAAAAGTTTTATGGATCCAATCGATGAAGCGATCAGTTTGGTGGCTGCTGTTGTCCATGACGTTGATCATCCTGGAAAAAACAGGTAAATCCAATCAAATCCAAATTACCATCATTACCTTAGTAAACCTCTATTAAGTATCTCAATATATACCTATATAGGTACTTTGTTTTACATATTGAAATTAAAAAATAATCCACAAAAACAAATTTCAAATTAACCGAGTTCTCAGAATTTTCTAAGGTAATCCTCTCCTGAGCATTTTCAATCTTGAGGGAAAACTATAATTTATGAAACTTTATAAATTTGAACCTAAAAATAGGCCATACATAGTACTAGTTCTAAATGCAAATTATAATCTCGTATTTGTCAAAAGTACAAAAAAAATGAAAGAAATTCTATGAAATTTTGAAAAAGCTCTAAAAATCAGCTCCAAGAATCATTATTTGCTCTCTGTAGGGAAATTTCCGTAGAAAAATATACAATTTATCATCTTATACAAAATTTGTTTTATTTCAAAATACAGACAGAGACAGAGACAGTAGACAGAGACAAAAGACAGTTTAGTTGACAGGATTTTATTCTCTGAAATATAAAGTTAGGTAGGGTAGGGTATACTTATTAAAGGTCTAGAATCATGTTTAGATTTTGTCTAGGGATATACGATAGAAGTGAAATAAAATTGATTTTTTCGATTAGGATTTTATTTTATTTTGCACCTTAAACCTTTCCTAGTTACTTGTGTACCCTATGTACTACTACATAGTACATAAGTACTACTACATAGTACATGATATAAGAATAAGTTAGAATTTTATCCTTGAATTATAGTGTTTGCTACTTCATTTAATGCTTTCTCGTCTAGTTCTATCGATTGTGCTTATACTATACAGTAGTAGTAGGATCTGAAATAATAGGGAATTTACAAGAAAAGGAAAAGTTTTTCTTTTCAAAATCTACCTTTTTATATATCTAACTTCCTTAGACTTTGGTCCTTTCAAAAAACACCTTATTTTCTAACAATAAGTTGTATTCTCTATAATCGCACTTTTCTAAATCTTTTCAAAAATCTCTGATTTCTAACAAAAAAAAGATTATGAATCGATCGATTAAGTTACAAATTAGCAAGAGTATCTCTTACTTAAATGGATAAAGTTTGCACAATTACCTACTAAAATACTAAATATCTAATGTGTTAATATTATTAAAGTGCTAATTGATATCAGAAACTCAACATTAATTCGACCGCTTAAGTCTTATTTAAGAATTTATAAATTGTGCGAGCTTGATATTCTTTCAAAATTTAAAAAAAAGAGTCTGAAATTTCGCTATGCCAAATGACAAATCTTCGATTTCAAATTGGAAATTGTGAAAGTATACTAAGCTTCTAGTGGCTTTTGTACTTTGTATAAAAACTATTTAGAAATATGAACAAAAATTTAAGATTCTAATCGTAAGAATTAGTCATTTTTGAATTTGAACTTTTATCATAAATACCAATAAAGTACTCGATAGATATCTAAAAAGCAAAGAATTTCAAAAATTTTGCAATGCTCGTAATCTAGAATCTAGACTTGTTCTTCTCATTCAAGTTTTTACACTATACTGTGATACCACTGGTATATTATATCTGTAGTAGGGTACTTTTTAAATTAGAATTAGAACCTACGAAAATATTTTTATTTTCTGAAATGAAATTCTCAGTCCCTTGTGAGTTCTCAAAAAAATGAAATTGCAAGTCACATCATATTCTTGTTTGTCTGTCTGCTTTTCCTTATTCATAAAAATGTAAAAAAAAAAATATAAGAAACTTGATTGCGAATGCAAAACTCGTGGTTTTATTAGTCCCGATATGGGAATAATTTCGTTGGTTTTATGAAAAATATATGTACTGTACTGTATATGAATGTATGAGAAAGTTGGTAATTATAATGTAGGTTCTAAAAAAGTTGGGAAAATGGAAACTTTTTACATATCTTCAAATTAGACAGGTGGAAATATCAAAAAAATATATGAAGCCTAATCTTAACGTACAGCAGATACTAGTAGTAGGAATATTGAGAAAATTTGTATTTTTTTTAGATTAGAAAATGTATGATTTTTAATCTAAAAAATTGGATAGGTAATCATTAGAGTATTTGGAATAAATTGCTTTCTAGGCTGGAGAAACCAATTTAAATCCAAATCAGAAATAAAATGCAGATTTGTCAATACTACTTATTCCTAAAATGTATCTCATAGACTGTAAAAATTACAAATATTCAGTAATTTGCTCTATAGTTTGTTAATATACAGACGGAAAACCTTTTTATACGATATAGGTATATCTAAAAAAAGTAAAAAAAAATTTGACAAAATATGCTCCGAAATCATATCGTGGAGTTTAATTATTGGCAATAAATAAAATTTGCTAAAATTTTTTAAAATTTTGAATAATTTTCCTATATTATGTTCGTAAGAGAATGTTGTATGATCAAAGAGATTAGATTAGATCAT
>JAQIXA010003144.1:0-14940 GCA_034699045.1 Nanhermannia cf. coronata Gr-Ori-00579
TCAGCCCCTGTAAGAGTTAGACCCATGATGTGTTATATCATTAGAAAGGCCTCGATGATCTCTTGAGGATGCCCCAGATCGGTGACCTCTAAAGGTCAAAGGTCAAGTTCAGGGAGGGAAAAGCTTATTTTTTTTCCAAAAATCGTATCTTAGCCCCTGTAAGAGTTAGACCCATGATGTGTTATATCATTAGAAATAGGGTTCGGTATTATCCGGATAAATCTAGATTTGTCCAGGCCAGTGGATAAATCCGGATAAATCTGGACAAATCTGGCTGGATAAAAGTGGTCAGTGATTTTTTAAAGATTTTAATTAATTTTTAATTTAAATTTAAATTAAATTAATTTTTTAATTTTTTAATTTTTTAAATTTTAAATTTTTTAATTCTCGTCAGCAGAATTGTCATTGTCAGTTAAATTACTCGAAATATTCGAATTTTGAGAAATCATTTTTAATTTTTAATTTAAAAAAATGTTTTAAGTATGAGCATTACACAAAAGGGTTTGAATTATGAGAGCGAATTTTTAAAAAATAGCCTTGCGCGTAAAAGATTTATCCAGATTTGTCCAACCAGAGATTTGTCCAGCCGGAAATATCCGGACAATTCTGGACAAATCTGGCCTGGACATATCTGGCTGCCGAACCCTAATACATACTCATTTAGGTAGGTAAATCTAAAAAACTTATGAGTATGCTCATGCATGTTTCTGTAAACACATCATATTTTAATTTAATAATATGGAGTAGGTACTCGCTGCATAATATAATATGTAGTAAGGTATACTCCTCAGGCTATACCTAAATCTTACCTACATACATAATACTCAACCGCTTCCTTCCTTCCACTTTCCACTATTAGCCTACCTATATAATATACCACCTATCCTATACACACGCATTAATAAGATTTTAGAATCTACTTTAATTTAATTAGGTATATCTTCTATAAACAGGATTGTACTTGTATTGTAGGGTACTCTAATGAAATGAATGACTATAATAAATAATACTATGTAATACTAATACTAATACGAAGTACTTACTCATTCCAGTATGTATGTATGTATGTATGTATGTATGTATGTATGTATTTTAGATAAAATATGTATACAGATACCTATAATATATATATAACCCTCCTACCTTTAATTTACTATTAGCTTTAACTACAATTTTAGCATTATATATATATACTTACTCACTATACATACTGTTCTATGCATATAGTGTATGTAAGATATTAGTATGTGTAGGTAGTATAAGTATAGTATAGATACTCACTCACTCACTTTTCATTCTACATATATATATTTTGAGAATCCGATCCATTAGATATATTATTATTATAGTACATTATTAGTACTACTCGTAACTGTCTAATATACCTATAGGTATATACGTATGTGTATGATAGTAAGATAGGGAAGTTTGTTTATAGATTTAGATTTCGGTCTTTTCCTTTTTTTTTAACCTCACTGCAACCAACAGATCTGCTTCTTCTCTCTCAGACTGACTGACTGACTGACTGAAATTTCCTATTTCAGCCGACCAGTTGTTTGAACTCTCGACTTATTTTATTATTTAGTTCTGACTTACCTAATCATTTTTATTTTTATTATTACATTACCTACCTACTTTATAGTTAAATTTGTTTGTTTGTTTGTTTGTTTGTGGTGTGAATTTTACAAGAAAATACCTTATTAAACGAACAAGGTTTATTTTGAAAATATCAGCTTGCCTATCTAGTCATTCAAATATATTAAAACTTGACAAAAAAAGTGGGTCCCATACCATTTATACATACAACTCTTTTCAAAATTCGATTCTTGTTCTTTGCTGCTCGCACTTTCATCTCTCTCTCTCTCTCTTCTGAATTTGGTCATGTAGTACACCCAGCCAGTCAGATAGGCGTATACTCCCACGTATAATACATATACACTCAAGATCAGGCAGGTTGACAGAGAGAGGGAGATAGACCCATCCATACACTAACCATAATACCAATAATAATAAGAACAAATCTATTGACCATCTGATTCAACAAGTGAGACTTAAGGGCCCTTAAACATTATAACCCTTAAGTAAAGTATCTCCAGCAGGAGGTCGAGTACTTGGATCAGAATGAGTAGGTGGCTCAAACCAATACTACTTGTAGTAGTATTGGTAGTTGTAGGGACGGCGGTGGCGGCTGCGGAAGTTGTTGGTAATGGAACAAGTGCTGGTGTTGGTGGTGTTGGTTTAAGTTCTGGTTCCTCCTCCTGTGTTGCAAAGAAAAGTTGTGGTGAATGCATTCGATCACCTGACTGCGTTTGGTGCTCACAACCCGTAAGACCCTTAACCTTACCCTTAAGGTTTCCTTAATTTTTTTTAAACATATTTTTTCTTATTTCTCAGAGATTTGAAAAGGCTGACAAAAGTCCACTACCAAGGTGTAACACCGCCACTAAGGTAAATTCACATACCTATATACCTGTAGGTGTTTTTAAAAAAAATTTATTATTTGTATGTACCTATAGCATGCGGCTCTACCGACGGAGCTTCGATGCGATGTGGACCATCTTATGAACCCTAATCATGAATTTACACTCATTCGGTACTTTATTTACATACTTATTACTTATTACATACATACACAATATTTATTATTACCTATAGGTATATATGTATCTAGCAAAAATTAAATTGTTTATTGTTGTCATTGTTTTTGTTAGTGATGATCCAATATCTGTTGGTGATGAGGGTGGCGGTGGAGCAGTTCAACTTCGACCTCAGCATGTCTCACTCCGACTCCGTGTGGGTCAATCCACAGAAATACGACTCACATATGCTCAGGCCGAGGACTACCCCGTTGACCTTTACTACCTCATGGACCTCTCCAAATCCATGGAGGATGACAAGGCAAGACTCATAATAGATTCTCATAATAGAATTACATATACTATAGAGGGTGCGCTCAAGAAAGAACTGGCAAAAATGTTTAGACCAGAACACATTTTTGAACAATTATATAAAAATATGAAATCGAGAGGAAATTTAACCCGGATCACGAATATCAATACCTTTTGATTAAAGGGTCAATAGTTTTGGCCCAATTAACTCGAGACTTTTTTTTCCATGGAAGAAATATATTTAGAAATAAGCCAAAAATTTTCCAAAAGACTTGACATGTCTAGATTTTCCAGTAAATATTATGCCCTTAAATCGTAAATCTTGACAATTCAAGTCTTTTAGAGCTACATATGTACCAGGCAGGTCTATTTAATTTTTTCTTCCTTGGAAAAATTCTCAAGTTGAACGGCCCATAACCTAATCAAACGTTAGCATCAAACGGCTTCCATATTTGCCATTTCCGTTAAAATTTCCTATTTACCTAATCGATTTCATATCAAACTTTTTCAAATATCTTATCCGGTCTATACTAATAGTATAGTCTAAACATTTTGACCAGGCCTTTCTGAATAACCCCTGTATGTAAGTATGTAGGTAGGTATACATAAACTTAAAACTTATGCTGTTGATTGGTTGTTCAGGAGGAGCTGTCTCACCTTGGGGATAAGTTGGCCGAGACGATGCAGCGCCTCACCTCAAACTTTCGACTCGGATTTGGTTCTTTCGTGGACAAGGTCGTCATGCCCTTTGTCTCCACCGTTGAGAAAAAGTAAACAACTAACTTACTATTGTACTATGTACATAATATTACATTTAAAACAAAAAAAAAATTAAGGGCATATCATCTAATAAAAGGTTAAAGAGATATAATGGGATGGGTGAATTAATAATTTAAAAAAATGTGTATGTATAACAATGTTGTGAGTGTGGTTAAAAGGTTAGAGAGTCCGTGCGAGAAGTGCGTGCCACCGTACGGGTACCGGAACCATATGGCCCTCACCACCGACACAAACACTTTCTCTGTAAGATCATTCATCAACCTTTCTAACACCTATACCTACCCTACTCTACCTATACATCCAGCCTATCCATTCAACAATAGACCATACCTACCATACATCTATAGTCTCAGCTGGAGCAGTATATAGAGCTCCATCCAATTTTTTGTAGTTTTTACTTAAAATTAGCCTAACCTAACCAAACCTAAAAAAATCTACTATACATATATAGGTAATGTAATGTAATAGTATAAGAGTACCCTAATCGGGATAATTGAGAGTTGAATATTATGGCACTAAACCTTGAGATTAGGTAGATTATTTTTAGAGTAGGTTAGCTTCTCATACATCTTGATCTTCATGTCTTGTAAGTGTAAGTCAATCATCTAAATAACATGGAGAAAGTCAGCTTGGTTCCATTACGCACACAGTCGTGAGTTGACTTTCTCTTTTACTACTCTTTGTAAGACTACTTACTCTTCCATATTATGCAGGAACATTTTTAATTCTGTATTTTAGAATTTTAGAATTTTGTACACGGGGGATAGTCACCTCCAAGGGCAAGAACAGAATAATAAAATTTAGGCAAAAATATTATTTATTTTTTACCTATCCTTATATTAGTCTTTCAGAGACCAGCAGATTTTTGGAACTTTCCCCAAAATTCAAATCTTTTCGAAGAAATTTATTATCTATCAGCAGTAAATTTACTTATGTACTTGTAAGAGTCTGCTGTTCTCCAGTTTAGTTATACATATGTATTATTAGGTATAGGAAATTTCAATTTTTCTCCTTAGAAAAAGTCACTAATTTCTGGGTAACCCTGTAGAGCTGCTCTATTACATATTATTATGTGTGTATGTGAATTGTGAATTGTGGATTATAGAAAATAGAATTATGTATTTATAAGGATAAGGATAAGACATTGAAACTACTTTGTATCATTTGAAAAAAAGTCCTCTCTATACCCTACCTAATTAAGGGCCTAGGCCTATTATATAATATATTATGTAGGTGTGTACCTATTGGGTAGATACTACATACTCGTAGATATTAAGTACCTATGTACTTATATGTACATTATAATATTGATTAAATTATCGTACCTTGTATACCTGTATTATTATGCTATATTATCTGTCTGTATAATTTGCTACTTTTTATATGGGTTGCGGAAGAGCATTTATTTATTTTTTATCTTATTTTATATTTATCTTATTTAGGTAGGTACCTAAACTGGGGGATTTATTTAGCTAAATTGGTTTTTAGTTTCTAGTTTTTAGTTAGGTATACCTACTTACCTGTAATAAAGGGGCCATGCATATATCTGTAGTATGTATTATATTCATATTATACCTAATATTATGGGGCTGGCTGCAAACATGAGCTGGCTTACAGCCATAGGGACTATATAGCAGGATATAGCTGAGAGTATAGCCAGCTTACACTTGCTATGAGTTGAGAGGATGGTCTTTTTTGGTCTTTTGTCTCAACGCCAATTTTCGACAACCAAAAAATAGAATGTTTTTAGTTTAGTTAGTTGTAAAAAGAGAGGGAGAAATTTTTGTTCACATTGACATTACATGTCAAAAAAATATTTTTGACAGAAATATGAAAGTTTAAATTAAAATTCTTTTTATTAAATAAGTTTTAAAGTTTCAACAACAGAAAAATATGGGCTCTAAATTTAAGGTAAAATAAATATTTAAGTTAGCACTGTTTTGTGTTCACTATACTATCTAAGTGTATATTTTTTTAGTGTAAAATATAGATTTGTAAAATATAGATTAGAAAAGTTAATTCAATTTTTTAAAATTTAAATAGGTAATTGTTTGGGGCTATGTTTTTTTTCATTTTACACTATTAGTGTTCACGGCTCCATTTAAATGGAATTTGATTCAATTAAACTCAATACCATTTGAAACCATTGAAGAGTATGTAGATGAAATAAAACCTGAAAAGAATGTGTCAATCATTGAAGGGTAAGCCATATTTTTATTTTTTATTATTAGATAGGCTTAAGTAACCATTACTAGATTTAATTTAATGGCAAATTTTTACTTAGAATCTAATTTGCCGCCTATTTAGGCAATTTGAACAAAATTTTGGCAATTTTCAGGCAACCAAAAATCAAACAAAAAAATTGCATTTTTAGCTCTCTAATTAGTCGATTTTTCTTAAAACAGGCTAATATGAGGTATCCTACGAAAATTAGCTTTTCCGTCTATTTAGGCGAAATAAGTTAAAAATTTTAACCATTTTTTGGCAATTTTCAAGTGATCAAAAATCAACCAGAAAAATCGCATTTGGTTCCGGCGGACCCTGGGTCCTTCATGCCAAATTTGGTTAAGATCGGTCCACTAGTTCTGGAGTTATCCTCTGTACAGACAGGCAGATAGACGGACAAAGTGCAAACAGAGTTGAATAGTAAGTGCTCGCTTCTCTCGCCCAGTAAAAACCTCAATTTACAACTTTTAAATTTTTTGTCGAAAATTGACTTTGAGACAAAAAAACTGAAAAAGACCATCCTGTCAAGTCACGTGGTGGCTGTAGGCCAGCTCATGTTTGGTATCTAAATATCATGATTTTAGTTTAGGATGATATCTATATGATAAAAGAAAGAAATGGAATGAAGAAATTCGAGATTGTGCAACAAAAGATTTTCCTTTACTCACAATGAAAAATAATTACAATGACATCAAAATTTGCATTTTTAATTTTTGATAAAATAAGTGTTCTCATATGAGTGTAGGTATTTAATTTGAACTGATTTTATATCATTTTCATTGTGGAATTAAATTCTATTAGAATATCTACTTATACCCCCTAAATATTAAATATAAATATGCAGTACCTTACCTAACCTATGTAATGTACCTGCAAGATAAAAGTAGGGTATACTTATGTATCAGTAAACTTTTAAATTTTAAATTAAATATCTTAATGTGGTTATACTCTAAAATATACAATTAGGGGTATCTTGCAAAGATTTATAGAAATGTAGATTAGAACAATTTGTAAACTACCTAAATTGTAAAAGTGAGATGGGGATGAGATCAAGAAAGGTAAAAAAGATCTTCGACCTAATGCTATTTTTTATATTTTTTTCCAAACAAGGAGTTTGTGCTTGCAATTTGTAACTTGTGACTCTAACTCTGTGATTTGAATAAGTTACAGTCAACTTAACTATAATATGAGTCTAGAATAGAATACATATTACAGAATAGTAGTGTACTGTAGATGTTCTATTCTAGATATTATATAAATATAAGGATAGTATCAGTCAGATCAGATAGCTGCTTAACTCAAAACTGATTTAGAGCTTGTTCCTTTTAATTTATAGCAGATGTTTTTCCCATGATAGTTAGCCAAGTAAAAAGAAACTCCACTATACTACTTAATATGTATGTACGTATGTGTGTATTTTCCTACAAAAATGTACATCTAATCTCTAGTATTATAGTATCTCATAAATGCAAATAAAGAAAGTGAAATGACCCTTAAATTTTGTAAGATTTCATACCTACCTATTTACTTTTTTATATAAGAAAAGACAATAAAACAAATTTTCAAGGGCTTCAAGTTTTGAGTTTTAAGATATTACCGTAGGCGTAGGTATTTTAAAACTTAAATGAATAAAACTTTGGGTATGAAAACCTTGGGAAGTTGGTAGGCAAGTAGTTACTTACTGAATCGACATCAGCTCCAAGCCCCAATTGACATGAACCCTGTCGATGGTAACCCCATTTTGCTGAAAGAGACAGACAAAAAGTCAAAATATTAGTAGGCATATAAATTAGACCTAAGTATATCTTATATATTCTTAACTAATAGTAAGCTAAGCGTATATGTATAAAGGAGTGATACACTATTCTAAAACTAATAATAAGACACACTCCTATACACTCCTAAGTTGTGGTACACAATAATAAAGCTTTATTTTTAGATTTTTAAGAAAATAAGCACAATATCTGCGTAAAGTTAAAGAGCCAACCATCAACCATGTGTACTTGCTGTTCCTGCATTAAATATTATTACATATATTTTCCAGTAGGTATTTATAGTTATTAAACTACCTAAATATTATTTTGGGTTGATATTCAAGTAATTTATGTACATTAAATATCTACAGAATATATGTATAAGATATTAAGAGAAATGCCCAAAAGTTTTATTCATGCAGCATTTCATTTCCGGTATAAGAATCCAATAATTTTAATTTGTTCAGGGAATTTATTTTGAATTTTATTTTAATTTAGGTATGTACTACTGTACATATATTACCTACATATGGATACAGATACATAGCATATAATGTATAACCTGTATAGTAATAGTAATCAATAACTCACATGTTCGACATGGCGAATACTCCACATACTCAGTAAAAGAATCTTTAGCGACCCAGCAAGTCCCAACCTACGTTCAAATAAATGATGAATATATTTCAGATTTCAGATAAACATACATAAATACTATAATACTGTATATAAATATGTATCTATCTAGTGCCTACTACATATACTTACAAATTATTTTTAATATTTTTAAATGTGAGAGAGCAAAGGTCACTCTTCTGCTCAGATTCAAGTCTCAAATAAATGAATAAATTACCGGGTCTTTTCTCTTTCGATTTGCAGTGAACCAAGTGTATCGAGGAGCACAAGCCTGCAAATAAAGAGAGAGAATATTAATTTTTTATGCATCTATTTTATACTAACTACTACTGGTAGAGAATATATTCAATGTACATAATATACTTTTATAGGCTATTAAAAATTAAAAAATCATAATCCAAATTTATATTCCAAACCAACGCAAATCATAATAAAACGGTTTTATCTTCACGAAAGCCTACACTCCAGGAATGCAAGATAATTTATGTAAATATAGGTATGTAGTTAAATTAGTTTTAATACATATTTCTTATTTTATTAAATTCAATACAAATATATACTTTAAACATCCATCCATCCAAAAAGTAAGCAAAAATCAAAATTTTTCAAATTTTCTTCAAACTACTTTGTACGACTACGAGTATGGAATCCTAAAAGTAAAAGTACTACCTAAAATAGGTAGATAAATAGGTAAATAGGTGATATAAGTAAGGTAAAAGTGGGATAGATAGTAAGGTAAGTAGGTAAGTATATTAAAGGTAGGCAAAAAATAAAAATTATTTTTTTATCCATCCGTTCGATTCTTGCAATTTTAGAACGTCGTAGTATGCAATGCATCCAAAATCCAAAATAGTGGTGTATGAAAAAAAATATATAAGAATCCAACAATTATCCAACATCCAAACTAACACCGCTATCTATACGAACCCGAATGTTCTAATGCTAATCCTAATATTAAGTAGACAGTACCTTACTGCATGTAGATACTTCTTATATGTATAACTTATTATATGCATATACATAATATCGTACATACCTAAACCTAATAGAAAGCAGAGAATAGGTAATTCTCTGCTTCATGATTCTAGTCTGATTCATCGATAGCAAGTTCATCGAAAAATATATTAAATAGCTATATTAAAAATATGTTTACTCAATAACATCGCTGAAATCCATTTAATCTACCTATTTAATATTTCTTGTACCTTGCTTATTGCTTGTAAAGAAATGATTATTTATTATTTATTATTTATGAAATGAAAAAATGGGGTTTACGAGCATTTTGCATTTTCTAATACACTTTTATATCTGGATCACTTGTCGGTAATTTCAAGATATCTTTTGCTGAAGATTTAGCAGAAGAACAGTTCAAATTTTCCAAAGATTTTTTGATCTGGTTTGTCGAAGAATCAACCAATTCCCGTATGCAATGTAAGATCAATCTGCAGTAGAAGTAGCTTAAATAAACTAGAGTGTTGTATATGA
The DNA here is from genome assembly GCA_034699045.1 of Nanhermannia cf. coronata Gr-Ori-00579. Taxonomy (NCBI): domain Eukaryota; kingdom Metazoa; phylum Arthropoda; class Arachnida; order Sarcoptiformes; family Nanhermanniidae; genus Nanhermannia; species Nanhermannia cf. coronata Gr-Ori-00579. The sequence continues at coordinate 9,770 of JAQIXA010003144.1, forward strand.
GTATCTGAATGATTGTGAATTATTACTTGGGATAAAAATAGTCAAGTCCCCTCGCTGCATCATTTCCAAAAATCCAAATCCCATGATTCAAAAAGTCAAGATGAGTCAACTCAACCCTTAATTTTGTTTTATCTGCCCGAGAGAATTTCCACATTTTCAATGCGACTCCAAATTCGATTCCATTCCATTCGATCCCATTCGATTCGATTGTTCATTTCATTTATTTTCATTTCTTAAAACTTACTGTCAGAAAGAATTCATGACTTCTTTTTTGCTTGGTTTTTTATTTTATCTCTTTTACGATAAGCTTTGAATATTTTTCATTTTTTTACATATCTACTGACAGGTATCCAAAAAAAATTAAAGGATATACAAATATTCTCAAAATAATATATGAACTAATCGTATATATAAATGATGTATGTAGGTACGTCTGCATAATATGATTTTATACAAAATAGCAGAATTAAAATTAAATGCACCTTATGTATTTGCATTTTATTACAGACATTTGATTTTATTAATGTGTCTAAATTTAAATTTCTAATTTCTCATAAAAAAGATTTTCCAACACATTACCTATGTACAGATAATTGTAAGACTAAAATTGTAAAAGATTATTTTCTACCAATCGTAAATGTTATTATTTAGCTAAGTAGGTTATGGTTATGTATCATTATTGGTTCTTATTAGATTTCGTGTTCATATTCAGGGTTGTTAACAATAATAAAGTAGGGTACTTACCTATCTATAGTTTATGGGGAGAACTTCTCTATATAGGAGGTACCTAATATTTGATACATCATATTTTATATTTAAAGGGATTTCGATTGGAATAAAGATCTTATTTTTAGAGATGGCTCAAAGTTCACTCACAATGATAAACAAATTTTTTAAAAACAATGATGGAAAGCTGCTCATTTTTTTCATTTCATTTCAATGATTCAGTGAAAATAGTAGGCGTAGGAATAATTCAAAAATTCATTATACCTATAAGCATTGTAGTATTATACGTATTAAGTATATACATTATGTAATGTATCAATCTAAAATATAATATGATATACATATACACACTCGTATATGTATACCGATAATTTGTACAGATAAGTAATAAAGTTGTCAATGCTGTACACAGTAGGTAACTACTAAAATATATATATTAGTAAACTTATAAAGTTAAGCATACATAAGCATATTATAAAGTTATGTACTACCTACTATGTCTCGTAAGTACCAGCTGTAGTTGTAAGTACGATACCTACATGCCTATTTCATATTAATTTAATGAAGTTAGAATGATTGAGCAAATATTTAGTAACACTAACATCAAGTGCCTCCCTAATAAGTTTACATGTGTTTTGAAATAGAGAACCATGCATTCCTACACCACTTATATCGTATGTGAATGTGTACTTACAAGTCTCTAGTCTCAACTATTATTATTAAGTTACTGTGTTTGAATAAGAAAAAATTGAGTTTTAAGTGCTAGTGTTAACTATACAATTGAAAAGAAATTGAAAGACCTGCTCCTGACTCCTGCATAAAAGATTGAAGTATGATAGTATGTAATCGATAAAACTGATATTTTTTCATACAATACTGGAGTACTGATATAATAAAATAGATAGCTAATAGCTACTGCTTAATACTTAATACTAGTAGGATACCTAAAGTAGGTAGTGTAATAGTAATAATATTACAATATTATTACCTCGTTCGTAATATTCGTAATATCCATCTACAGTTCAATAGTCTAGAGTCTAGAGGTATAAGATTAGCTTTAGCTTTACCTTTACTATTCTATCTATTATTTTTCATTTTACTGACTGAAATAGGTAGGTATATAAGGTGAAAAGTTAACATTTCGTTTTATGTACCTACCCTACCCTACATAAATAGGTAGATTATTATATAGGACCTAGGTCGGTTCAGGACAGGATTTGCGTAGACACATTTTACTACAAGTTAGAATCTAGTAAAAATCTAGTAGTAAAATCTAGTAGAGCTGTTCGTGTTCATGTACTAGTATAATAGGCAGAGTACTAAACTAAATTGTACAATACATAATGTAAAACCATGAAATATAAATAACCATATCAGTAGCACATTAATAAACCCAGCAAATGGAAAATCGATCCTCGAGATAATATAATAAGTAACTAACTCCACTCCATTTAAACTGATACATTAGGTAAATTTTATAATCCATTCTATAAAATAAGTGGTTTTAATGATAAAATCATTTTATGAATATCCTACCGCTACCTACTACTATTAGGATGTTATTTTGATTATGATCATTATAATCAAAGCTAGATAGGTAGTTACATAAAATGATAATATTATAAGATAAAATCCTATACTTTGAAGTATCAAAAGAGTAGTAGAACCTTGTATGTAGTAGTTAAACTTAACCTTGTATGTAGTAGTTGAACATGGCATAATATATATTGTACATACATAAGCTACATACATAATACATTTTCGAACTCAATATCTTACATAGATTAGCTACTTGTAGTATTAGGTATATATGTATTCGCATATTTATTGTGAGAAAGCACAATTAAATACCTAGTGAAGTTGATGTTTGTAAAAGTAAAAAGGAAAAGGAAAAGCTATAGTCAAATATATTTTTTACGTTAGATCAGTTTTTATTTTATAAAGATAGATTATTTTACTATATTTTTATTATGTATATGCAGGTAGATAGGTAAATCCTAGGTATAGTAACTATCCCAAGTCCCAATTTCCAGGGTGTATTTCGAGTATTTCGTTAGCAAAATATTTTTAGGTATTTAAGCAAGGTCATTAAACTTCCAGGTCACTCACTCTATATAAATCACAGGTTTTCAATGGTTAAATTAAATTTTTTTTTAGATTAAAATAATATATAGGTAGGTAGATTTGTTTTTAAAGTGTTTAGTTTAACCATTGAAAATTTATGATTAAGTTTATGATACTTGCTTTGAAATGGCCAAACAAAGTACTAATCTTAAGTACCCTCTTGTACCCTACTCATCTTCAGATTTGGTGCTAATAAATGCGGGATCTTAACATTAAGGATAAGTAGTATCGATAATTAATAATTAGTAATGTACATACAGATATATAGGTAGGTAGGTAACTTGTATAATTTATTATTATTATTATTTTTATTAATATATTTAACTACCTAGATACTATACTGTACCTAGTGTACCTACTAATGGTAAGTTATGGGTATTTCGTACTATGTATGTAGTATCTTTCTGTACGTATCAAGTACGAATGGATGTACTCGTATAATAATAATAATGTATAACAAATTGAGTAATAATATAAGAATTGAGTAAGTAATGATAGGTGTTGGCAAAACTTGAATCAAAATTTTAATAAGTAGGGTACTCGTATGTACCTTAAAACTTAAAATACTAGGTATAATTTAAAACGAGATTAGTCGATTATGTTTCTTACCAATATGATGCCATCCTCTCCAGAGCTCCTAACACTCGCCCCAAACCATTGTCCAGATTTTTCATCGATTTGCTTTCCATCCACTTGATTGTTTCCTATTATAATGAATAAATTACAAGTAGGTTATTATTATTATTATTGACTTTATTTAGCTTAATAAGAAAATATTCTTTAAATTAAGCTTCTTTGCTGAATAAGAAAATACATTCTTGTTGGATTTTGTTAAGTATAGGTAAATATGTTAGCTATATAGTAGCCAGCAGGTTAATATATTATTTTTAAGAAAAAAGAATTGACAAGCCATAAAATAAAATAAAATACAATTTACAGATACAAGATAAGCAATTAATTGGGTGAAAGTGAAAGGCGGGTATTAAAAAATATAGTAAATAACGATTGATCCTCTTTTGTTAATAATTCTAAGTATATACGACTAACTATACTTTCCATTTTACTTATGTATTACCTACATTACTTATTGTTAAGGTTAGTAAAGGTACCATATATTGTGCACTCATTATTTACGATTATTTAGTAGGACATAGGACTAGAAACCTATCCTGCTAACAAGCCTACGTATGTAATATCCTACATAGGTAAACTATATAGATAGTTAGCATTTTCTAATGTGAGATCATTATAAAAATGATTCGGCAGCAGTTATTTCGTTTGTTTTACAATTCCAAACATTTCCTGACTTCAAATACTTAGGTAGGTATATTGTTATTTTTGCTATGATTAAGATTAGTAGTACGGTCTTGGCACTGAATAGTAGGTACATATTGCTAGCTATATTTTAATACTATTGATATTCATATGTGCAATAGGTAAGATATACTCGGTCGGATAAACAATAAATTTTCTAAATATAGAATGGACTGTTTGGATTTTTCGTTCCTGACATTAATATTTATGAGTAATGTGCTTTTTATCCTGCACGCATTGAAAATGAGTGGAAAAGGCTATAGTGCCCACCATATGTATGGCCGTACGTTTGCGGCAATACCTTTGATTGCCACAAATAAACGATATGCATTTTGTATTTTTACTATATTTTATGGGGACCGATTTGCTAATTTAAACTTAATACCAACCTTTATGTTAACCTATATAAAAAAACCTTTCGCGTTGCAATCATTAAAAAAATTTTGAGATATTTTGTATATTTTTAGATCGTCAACACTTTTCTTTCAAAGAAAAGGATATTGAACTGGATTTTAATTCTAAGCAAGAGTTAGGTTAATTTTAGAGCTTTCGTGAGGGTAAAACCGATAATTTTATCTTGTATTTTTCTTCGATGAGATCAACATCACCTTCACTTGTCTCCCCCACTCGCCTGAGCAACCGAGCGAGCTCAGAATTTTTTATTTAAGATTTGATACTCTCTTACTTAATAAGTACATATATAGGTACAGGTACTCTGCAGTACATATACTCGGTGCTTTCTGATTATAAAATACAGGTATGTATTTATAGTTTCAGGAGAATACCTAGTTAGAATTTGAAACCAACACCTACCTACTTATTCACCATGTACTAATATGTATACTCAGGATCAGTACATTTTGATGATTCCCATTCCCAATGATTATTGTATTGCATGTAAAAAAATAGTTTCCAAATATCTCTTGCCTGACACCTCATTCAGACTAAAAAATTTAACTTGCTTTTGATTTCATTATAATTTGCTTTTAATTTCACTTTACTCCTCT
>JAQIXA010003145.1:0-14940 GCA_034699045.1 Nanhermannia cf. coronata Gr-Ori-00579
AAGATAAAAATACCTTGTCCGTCAACATTTCAGATTGTGAAATATTTCCAGATTTATAATTATAATTGCCAGTCCCCTCCTTTGAGATCTCTACTCTAAAGATTCGATTTCATTTCTTCTCCTCGTACTCGTACAGTACCCTAGCATTCTAAATTCAACTCCATTTACAAAGTCTAAAAAAAGGATTTTGAGAGACTTTTTATTTTTCCTTTTTTGATATTTAATATCCTTAAAAAGTACTATTAGTAATTGTACCTAGTTAGATTGCAAATTCTTGAGAAATTATATCAAAGAAATAGAAATACTGTAAAGAATAATGGTCCTTGAGTTGAGTAAATAAAAAGTCCTCTCTTGTTCTATTCTCATATGAATGTTCATATTTTGTATTTTCTATTTGATTAAAATTCACCATTTCTCCTCATCCGAATTCATAACTTTGATCTTTTTCTCAAAAATTTTTTTTTTGAAATGGGAAGGTTTTCAAACTAGTAACTTTTTTACAAAAATTTTGCACTTTTGTATATAAAAATCCTAAAAAAATTTAAAATAGTTTTGATCATTTACATCCTAATAATCCTGATACGTAGCTGTATTTTATCTCAATCACAAGATTTCTAATTTTAAAACTATAGATTCCATATCGATATAAAATGAACGAAAATTATGTTTTCAAATTGAAAATTTAGATTGGTGATTATTCGGTTCATAGAATTTAGAAATAAAGAAATTTTTGACTAAAATTAGCTCAAAAACCTTTCAAAAAACTGAGAAATTGAAGGCTCAAGGTTCTTATAGACCAAAATTTACATTAAAATGACCTTTAATAGAGTGCCGATGAGCAAAAAGGATTTACATTTTTGTACATAATCCTAAAAAAAATCAATATAATTTGATCATTTGCACCAAATAATACAGATTAGTTAGCATTTTATCTCAACCACAAAATTTTTAATTTTGAAATTATAGATTCCATATCGATATAAAATAGACGAAAATTAGGTTTTCAAATTGAAAATTTAGATAGGAAATTTAGTAAGTACAAGTTGCCCGCATTCCGCATCTCCCGCATTACCCGCATTTCGTGTAGGTCCAACTTCTGGTTATCTAACCTAACCTAACCTAACCTAAAGCAATCATAATCACTCAATGTGGTCACAGGAACCGTACGATCACACGGGGGTGCCCAAATCCTAATGCGGGCGAAATGCGGGAGACGCGGAATGCGGGGGACTTGTATTTACCCTCAAAAACCTGAATAATAGAGGGCTCAAGGTTCTCAAAATTGACATTAAAAGGCCCTTTAATACAGTGTCGATGAGTCAGTGAGATATTTCTTAAAATTTTAATAACTTTTTTCATGTTTATTACCTGTTTTATCTAAAATTGCTTTACTTTTTTCTAATTTTAAGCTCACAATTTGACTTTTGAATGAGAAAGCCTTGGATATCTTAAAATTGAAAATCTTAAGGCCCTTTTGAGAGAGAAATATTTAGTAAAAAAAGTTCTTGGCTGATTAGTTTCCCATTAAAATTATGCCCATCACTAATACAAGTTGGTCTCTTGGGGAAATGTTCTCATTTTATTTTATTTTATGACTATCCATAGTCAGTATGTATTTAAGTATAACTGCACACTACCTTAGGCATATGCATCATTTACCCAGAAATCCAAAGATAATGCTCAAAATACCCAGTAAAAGTCTTTAGAAAATATTTCAAATTATATCTCACAAACTTTCTTTCACACAACTACACATTACATATAGTATAACTTATGATATACAGACTCATAAACTCTTTTTCCAGATTCTAAATTCGATATACATAGTATACAGTATACTACTGATGTATTTAGTTAGTTATAGAAAAGATACAGAAAACTCAATTATAATTCTGGAATTAAAATTCAGACCTTGGAATCGAGAATTTCAAACTGTAAATAAATATACACATTTTATAAGTATCTTACTCTCTTGGTAGCTCGTACCAAATCCTCTAAATTAAATAATTCGATCATAACATAATTTACTCGTTATTTTACTTTGCATGTATTTTAACAAGTCTCCGATTTAAAGTCTTCCCTATGTTGGTTGAATTTGCCCCTATATATTGGTCTAATTCTATCACTGTATCGGTATGACATTTACCAAAATTTATAAAAAATCCTAGCCTAACCCAACCTAACTAGACTTGAAAAATGTGGTTTAATTTCATACAGGTGTAAATTCAGACCAAAAATATAGGAGTAAATTCAACTAAATACATGCATTAAATAACACTAAAGTCTAAACATACCTTTCTTAGCTTTTCATTTCATTTAATATTTGGTTTTTTTTGCATAAAAACGCAAAATATCCCTGTTTTAAGTTCAATTTCTCTAGATTCTTCAAATATATCACGGGTTTTACCTATTTTAATTGTGAAATCTAGACAAATTAAACTCAAAATTAGCTGACCCATCTTATATTTGATCTCCATTTGACCCTTAAAGGTCAAATTGTAAGGGTCATTTGTCAGGTTTCTAAGAGAAAAGCAAATGAAAAGCAAATGAAAAGTAAAGTAATAGAAAAACAATAATTTGATTTGCATTAAGATCAGATTTATACATACCTAAGTAATACAAATTTTTATATTTAAAAAAAACTCGTATCCAAATTAGTTTAAAATGAGCAGGAATTGCCAAAAAAATTCCATTAGATTTGTCTTAATAATTCCATTAGATTTTCAAGAATTTTTAAATCTATCTAAAAATTAAACCAGTTTTGACCAGTTTTAATTTTGATTGAAATTCTTCTAAAAAGCATCATCTTTTTCCGGAAATAAATAAATAGACTTGTGTTTAATATCATCCCTATTTTAGTTGAATTTACCCCTATATTTATGGCCTAACTTTGCCCCTTTATGAAATTAACCCAAATTTTTAGCTTAATAGATCTTTGGTTAAACATAGATTCTTTGTTTTTTCAAAATATTGAAAATTTGATCAAATCAAAAGCATTTACTAAATACATGGCTAACTGAATTTTTGAAAATCTTGACAAAATTTTGTAAAAGGCTATACAAAAGTCACTTGAGATGTTTTGATTACATTCTTCTGTGTTTGTGTGGTCTAATGAAACTATGTTTTTATGCATAAATTTTAAAAATTAATTCAAATGCACAAACAACCCACATGAGAGAGAGCTCGGCTGAAATTAAAGATTGAGATTGAGATTTGGATAAAAATTTAATTTGCAAAAAGAAAAAAAGTCAAGAAATTGGAGAATTTTACTGATTTCCCGTAGAATTAAAAGGTTCAGAGATTTTCAAAGATTTTCAGTATTTGAATGAAAGATTTGAGATTTGAATTCAAAGTCTTGATCCCAAAAGTCATTATAATTTTGTACTTGCTAAAATATTGAACCTTTGTACTACTACACTAGGTAGTGTATGAAATATATAGTGATTATTTAAGATTTAGACTATAATGTGTATATTGTATTTATAGTTTGTATCTGTACTACTGTATAATGTGTATGAGGTTTAAATAGGTCACGTTCTTTTGGCTCGGGACCATCATCTCTATCTTCTCTGAGAAAAGTTGGCTTTGGTCGAGGGGGATAAAACTGCTTTTTTACACACAATCACGATGACAGTATAAAATTAAATAAAATTATCTCTCTAACCATACTATAGTACTTACAAGTACAAGTAAAGGCTCTCAAATGTCAAAAAAACATCAAAATTTCGATCAAATCTATCTAGAAAGCTCTCTTAATCTCAAAATGAGAAATAAAATTCTAAATATTCAAGATCTCCGGACTTAACACCAACTAAATCAAGCAAATTTTGAGAATATTTTTGCAAAATTTTCAAAATATGGAATTATAAATCGAAAAAGCAATCTTACCATATTTCAATAAAATGAATTTAAAATTAGGAAAAGTTGACTCGATTTCCAGCAAATAAATGCGACTAAAATTCTTTAAAATAAAGTTTTTATACTGATACCGATGGGTTTGTGATTCAAATTTATCAAATTTTGGAGAAAAATTAACTTTTTTTGTGACTTTGTAGCCTGATTACTTGTATTGACCACACCATGCACACCATGTACAAGCAAAGGCTCGGCTCCTAAACCTAAAAGACAAAAAAATTTCGATCAAGTCTCAAAAAAAGCCTTCCAAAATGCCTATAAGATTAATAAATTCTAAAAATTCAAGATCGCCTGATCTAACTCCAACTAACTCAAGCAAATTTTGAGAATATTTTTGTAAAATTTTCTAAATATGGAATTACATAAATCGAAAAATTTTGATCTAAGGTATCTAAAAAGCAATCTTATTTCAATAAAATTAAATCAAAATTAGAAAAAGTTGACTCGATTTCCAGCAAAAAAATACGCCTAAAATTCTTTAAAAAAAGTTTTATAGATAGATACCGATGGGTCTGTGATTCAAATTTGTCAAATTTTCAAGAAAAATAGACTTGACTTTGTAGTCTGGTTACTTGTATTGTACTGATACTGATACTGATATACCTAGATAGGTAAATCTGATCTGGGTAGGGTATTACAACACTATTATTATCGGTATTTACATTCAAGTACAAGTACTATAGTAGTACAAGTAGTAGTACAAGTAGTAGTAGTACAAGTATACATAGTAGTGAGTCATTTCTCGGGCAAAAGATATTTTATTCGAGTTACTTACGTCGTCCCAGACCCAGACTTTCTTATCGTCATTTTAAATTTGCAAAAGTACAAGCAAAAAGCTTGAAAAAAAACTAAAATGATTACTTAAGTCTATAGGTACTACAGTAGTACTACAGTAGTATGCAGTAGTAGGTACTATAAGTCAAGTCAAGTCAAGTATTTAAATCTAAATTTTTAGTTAGAGAACAATGGATTTTTGGGGCTGACCTCGATGGTGAGTGTTTCCAATCCTCCGGTACATTTAACCGGGTCCCCTTCTTCTTATTTTCTTATTTCGATAAAAATTCCTCAAAGAAATTCTAATTAGCGCCATTTCTTGGCCCAAAAATACAACTACTCTACTGTTGGTATTATACATACTTATACTACTATCTATTATCTATACTACTATCCTAGTTCTAAAATACACACAAAGCTCAAGTATGTATTCAATACTCGAAAACTTAATCAAATCTTTGAATATTCAATTAAAAATTTGGGTATCTAAATCTGATCTTTTTGTCAAAATATTAAAATACATTAGTACCTACTTAAGGTTTTATGGTACATCTACATCTAGTAAGAAGAAATGAATCTTTTAATCTTAATTTATAAAAAAAGGACAAATATTTTGCCCTTAGATTTAGAGAGGACTGAAATTAATGAAAAATTTTCAAAATTTCGAGTATGAACTTTCTTTTACATATAAATTAGAAATATTTTAAAATCAGGTTGACATACACCAGGTACACAACCACAGGTCATATGGAAGGTTATCTGGAAAAATTATTGTGGAAAATTAGGGTCAGTTTTCTCTTGGATTTACTAAAACTAAAAAAATTAAATTCCAAATTTCAATCTTGAGTTTTGATATTTGGATTTTAATTAGGTGTTTGTTTTTAGAAAATAGAAAAAATTTGACAAAATCCGACCTTTTTCATAATCTAAACTAGCAAAATCATCTTTAGTACTCTACAGACTACAGAGTATGTATCCTATAGTATGATATTAAAAATTTAAAGAAAAAACAAAGAAACTAGTGTAAATTACAGTTTAGAATTAGAAGGACTAGTACAAGTATTAGGTTAGGTACTTGTAAATACTGTAGAGTAAAAAAAAAAATTCAGACTTTTTTTGTGTCATGTAGATATATGTGAGCATTTGTTTGGTGTCCTCGAGAGTGAAAATAAGTTTAAATTTAAATTTAAAATATACTCTCTAGTTAGAACAGGGCTCTTTTGTCAATTTTTAGACAAAAATTAGCAAATTTTATGATTCTAAAATTCTTTTTATTAAAGTTTACTTCTATACCAGGGGAGGGGGTTTCCTGATGTTTACCCAGACAATCAATATTATATACTAGTGATCTTATGACACTTTTTAGATCCAAGTTTCTAAAATTATCCCATTTTTTGCTTCTAAAATCAGGAATTAAGTCTTTTACAATCGATATAGTGTAGATTAGCATAAAGGTCCGATATTTTCATAAAATTTTAGTTTTTAAGTACCTACAAATTATATAGTATTGAAATTTGAGAATTTGAGTATAGGATAGGATAGGATCCCTTTTCTTGGGTAGGTGAAGAATTTCGGGGTACATTTATTGTGTGGTGTTGTTGGTGTCGGGTATAAATAAATATTCTGCTCAATTGTCACATATAGGCTAAAATTAAACAGGAGACGATGCTCAAATTCGTATTTTTAACTTTATATACCCTACTATAAGTACTATACTACGATACTACTAGGACTATTAGTATAAGTAGGGTACTAGTATTATTAAGTACTTACTTATCTTATACAAATACTAGTATCTATTTGTTCTTTTTTTTTATTATATTTGCCATTTTCAAGCTCTAAATATACCTGAATATAAAGATTCATAAGATTATTTTCTAAATTTTAAATGCTTAAAAAGTATCAAAAGTATCAATTATTAAATGTATAGCTCTAATAGATGCTATTTAGATAATTAGATACATAGTTCTAAGGCACGCAAGAGTAACTGCTTCAACTATTTATTTAAAAATTTGGTCCAATTTACCTATAAATTATTTGCTTTTGGATCTATAACTTGAAATTCTTTAAATTTTGAACGAGTTTCATTTAAAATTCATCTTTTTTTCAAATTTTTAGTTCACAAGTGCATATTTTTGAATTTGGAAAACTTTTATCGTCTTTTTAATGTATAAAAAGAGCCATTTGAACCCTTTTCTAATTGCATGTCACAATGCACATTGTATTGAATTGAGAATTTGAGATGGTACTTTTATTTTTTCCCCTTAGGGTAAATACTTAAAGTATTGTACTTATATAAAGTTGACTATTTTGATTTAAAAGTTTATAAGGACATGTAAAGCAAATAAATTTCATCTAAATTTGAAATGGGCGAATTTGAAATGGTCCCCTAAGGCTCTTTTTATTCTCTCAGGCCATGTATCTCTAGTATAGTAGGGGTAAGGTAGGGATAGTTGATACACTTTATTATTAAATAGGGGCAGATTAGAAACAGTTTAAGCTAAGTACCTAGTATGTACAAGGATATTTGATAATTTATCAAATAGTTCTGAAAAATTTCAACATTTTTTTTATCAAAATTTTGAAATTTGCAAAAAAATGTTAAGTTCCTAACTATGACCATCTTACCCCTACTAGTACTTTAGTAGATTTGAAATAAATAAATAAATAAATCTCAAACAAATCCAAAACTTTTAGAACCCCAACTGTCTACAGATATTTAGTCATTTTGACTTTGTAAATATCAGTTGTTGTTAAGTTAAGTATCTAGTATATACTACTGCAAAACTCCTGTATAAAGTACCTACTTTTTAAAGGTAATCTCTATAAGGTAAATATGTCTAAAGGGTACTTTATACACAAGTTTTTACTAGTATTAGTATTTAGATTTCTCATTAATTTACACATCATTTGCGATTCTCGAGTACCTTCATAAAAGTAAAAGTAAAAGTAAATATAAAAAGTTGAGTAGAAAGCACTTTAATTTGCATACTTGAGGGACTTGTATTTGTACGAGCTAATAAAAAACTAGTATAATTAGTCTAATCACTACTTACATAATACTCGTATGTAGGTACATCAATGTGCATATTTTTAGTAGAAAGTATGAAAATGTCAAATTTTGACCAAAATTATTTTGAGCAAAATTGTTGAGATCTTTTTTCTAAAATTTTTCTAAAGATTTTTGAATTGAATTATGACATTGGTGGAATACAGTATATTGGCATTATGACATTTTAGACTTTTTATACATTAGACATTTTAGGCTAGTTCTATGGTATAACAACAGGTTTAAGTAAAGTAAACAACGAGAGAAATTATTTTGAAGGAAAAAATTGTCAATTTTAAACCAAATGGAAGTAAATCTGAAATTTAAAAAAAATTACAATTGATATTCGATTAGAAAAGTTACCTATTGCAATTGGCTAATAAAGGGACTTTTGTATGTATGCTAATAAAGGGACCTTATAGGACTTTGCCTTAAAGACATCTTTTTGGATGAGTAGTATCTAGAGCTAGGAGATTGAACTGACAATGGAAGATATATAGATGTCAACCTATATTAATCTACTGGTAACAATAGGAATTCAATGTTAAACCATATAAGATTAAAATAGGCCGACATTTGTAATCTACTTTGGAATATAGACAGTCCAAAATCCTAAAACTCTAAGCATAATTATCATAAAAATAAAAGGCAAGTATAAGTGCTATTCTATTTATAGTAAGTACTATGCACTACAAGATATTTTATTTGCTTAATTGTCCCTTAAGGAATTGTACTACCCAAAGTACTAGACTATAGAGCATTAATATTTATATCCAGAATTACCATTAATTTTTCTATATTTAAAAGCCTTTAAAAGTGAAAGTATCTTGCTATTCTAATTCTTATCAGAGTACTCGTATCAGAGTATTTAGAAAATTTTAAAATCGCCTCACATAGACTTGAGCCTAGAGGTCTACTAAAGAGAAAATACAGCCTAGCTAATTTAATAATGTCTAAATACACTTTTTCTACCAACTAGTCACAAATTTTTAAAGACTATTTGGTAGAAAAAACACACTTTTGAGGAAAAATTACTAAAATTCTCAATTTCAAAAGTATAAAAAAATCTCAATTTTTTTGTAGGTAATTATAATAGAAATTAAAGTTAAAAAAGTCTATGGTTTGGAAGGTTTTCCTTTGAAATCTTCCAGAAATTCATGTTATTTCAGTAGATACAAGTATCAAGGATAAGAAATGGATAGTTATTTGACATATTATGGAAACTATTCGGATTTTTCAGATCTGAAATTGCATATAGGTATACTCATCATTTAATGTAAAGTAAACAAACTCTCTTTCAAATATCCATCCATAAGAAAGTGTAAATATTTTGGCATTATTGATTTTTCCTATGAAATAAGAGTAGGTAGAGGTAGTAGATATAATTTGAACCCATATTTATTTGCAGAATTTGAGTTACAAATCATTTTCGATCAAGTAAGCTATGATATGATGTATAAAGGTAAATAATAAATACTACAAAATACAAGTAAAAATTCGAATAGTGTATTTCTACTCCTGCTTTCACTTTTATTTACTGCTAACCAAACCCCAGATAAATAAATTATACACACCACTTAACCCTCATTTCTAAATTGGTTCATAAAATATCAAAAAAAAATAAATGCTCGAAACTACACAGAAAGCTCGACTAAAAAATTCCCAAGATTTTGCCCAAAAAAATGCCAAAATTAAATTTTTTTGAATATTTTGCACAAAATCATATTCTATTGTACGAGTAGTTACTTGAAATTTTATAAAATTACGAGTAGATAAGGTATAAAAAATATTAGCTTCTCAAGTGATTGCAAAGGCTGGAAATTTGAAAATTTCTCCAGATATCGAAATGTAATTTTTACAAAGCTCAATCAAAGCTCTTGAATTTTGATTTAAAAACCAATTTTTGCCCAAAATTCGTCTAAAATTTAGCTTTGAAAGTCAATTTTGACCAAAAATTTGTGTAAAATTTGCTTTAAATGTCAATATAGAGCAAAATTCCATCTAAAATTTTGAATTTTGATCAAAATAATTTGTGTAAAATGTCTTAAAAGCTAATTTTGAGAAAAAAAAGTCTAAAATTTGGTTTGAAATTGATCGATTTTGAGCAAAAATTGAACTAAAATTAAGCCTTATTTTGACCAAAAGTAATTTAGAGTCTTGTTGAGTGTAGATATTTCAAAATTTTTGCGATATTTTTGAAAAAAATACGAGCTATAAAAGAGTAAATAAATATTGATTAAAGGCTTAAGCTCCCAGTTCTGTTCAATGTATTGTAATTGGACTGTACGTAAATGTAAATGCACGAAAATTCATTAATCTCAGGTAATTAATATCTCAAAATCCTTGACTTTGACTTACCCTTGACTTCCTACTCGTATATAAAGTACCTTTAATAATATCGTGTGTATAATAGTATAGGAAATAAATAAATAAACTTTCGAGACAGAAAATACAAAAATATGTATAAATATGCCAAAAACCTGAGACTTATTATATGTACTATAGTAGTAGGTAGTATAAGGTAATGTAATTCTTATGTAAGTAATTGATAATAATTCTATCTCGAATATTAAACGTGGTGTTTTTGTTTATTTTCAGAAGTCAAGCTAACCCATATCACCTGGGCTTTTACTCAAACCGGAAGTAAATAGAACCACCAGTGGATTTACTACTACTATAGTATAGGTAGGTACTTGTATTACATAGTATATAGTAAGTCAGTTTTTCTGTTTTGTTTTTTTAAGGTCTCTTAAGGGACTGAACATAAATAATATCTAATTGAATTTTACTTTTTTTTCTGTAGAATTTAGACCTAACTTTACACGGTAGTACCCCTACTACTTTAAAAAGAGGATTTGTTGAGGGAAAAAAAAGTGACAAGAGATTGTAAGTTGATTGAATTCTAAGTAGAAATAAAGCTTTTTTTACAAATGTACAATAGAACTTGTTTATAAAGCACTTTTAAGACATAATTATGTAATAAAGACAGCAAACTTGCTTTATATCGAAGTATTTGGCTCAGTGTCTTCGAGTTCTCTATAAAGGGACTCGAAAACATGACACAAAACATGAAATATAGAACTTTTAAGCATTTCAAAAATGACCATAAATTTGTCAAAATTTAAGAGAAATTTGATAAAAATCAAGTCATATCCAATTAAGCGAACAGCTAGTTTAAGATTAAGACATTTTTCAAGGATTTTTGGTCAAAAAGCCGTCGAAAATAGGAAATTTTTCCAAAATTTTCGTATTTTTTGAAAAGTTAGATACAAAGTTTTCCTCAAAAGTAAAATACATTTTGAAAGAAATCAAAAGCGAAATTCTGTAGGGTACTTATCTATCGAGCTATCTAAGGACATTTTTTGAAGGATTTTTGGTTAAAAATTGGTTGAAAATAGTAAAAAAATTTCAAAATATTTGTATTTTATGAAAATTTTGATAGAGATTTTTAGCTCAATTTTAGCAATTATTACATATTATGTAACTATACATTAGGCTCAAATGATATTTCATAAAAAAAATCAAAATTTTGCTAATTTTTTAGCAAATCTAGGCACAATTAACTTTAACTTTAAGGACAGTAAACCCTGTACTAATTTCAGATTTTAAAATACTCTAGATAAGAGTATTCTAGCTGTATTCTAACTGTACTACGAGTATCCGTATTATCGTTGTTCTTTTCTAGCTGTCAGTATTTTTGCATGTCAAAATTTGAGCTTTTCTGATGATTTATGGCGTTTTATATAGGTTATAAAAGTCCATATTACGAGTATAGTTACTTACATAATACCTTAAAGTCTTTATCTGAACAAATAAAATAAAATAAAATAAATTATGAGCATGTTTACAAAAGGATTTACAAATTGAGTTCTTTCTTTCTCTCTTTGTAAACTTTCTTCAAATAAAAAATTCTAAATTTTGTATTTTTTGAAATTTTTGTAGGGAAATTTCATTCCTTCAACTTCAAAAAAACTTGAGCCAACCAGCGAGTCCAAAAAAACGAAAGGGAAATTCACCAACAATCCACTGCTGATAGATCAGAGAAACTTTTAGTTTTTTTTTCTTCAGAGAAAGTTATTGTAAAAATAATCACAAGTATCTGGTGTAGAAGGGAAATACAGAAATATACAGAAATATAAAGCTTTTGAAGAGTTTTCCAGCCTCTTTTAGGAGCTTTATTTGGAAAAAAAATCCTTTCAAATTCAAAGTTTTAAACCCTACAAGCAAAGTATAAGTACTTGAACTAGAACTACCTGGAGGTAGGTAGGGTACTTAAAAATAAAATTTACAAAGTCAAAATCAAAATCAAACAACTTGTATCTACTTGAGATTTTTTTCAAAATCTCGAATTCGAGATCTTGTAAGCTCTTCCCATCTGTCCCAAGGATATTGATCGAAGAAAAGTTTTTCTCCAAAAACACATACATACCTACTATCGAACCCACGAGGTAAGTTAAGCTGATTTACATCAAGTTTTGAGAGATATTGAGCACATTTGATCAAATGCAATTTGATCCAAAATCAAATTTTTAGATTTTAAATCGAAAATTTCATATTTTTTGTAAGCAAAATGTGCTTGAGAATTTATATTTAGGTAATCTATAGATTTTTCAAAACCAAACTTTGGTTTGAAATTTGATTTTGAATTGGCATGTAATTTATTATTTTGATTCATCCATATTTTGGTTGAATTTACACCTATATTTTTGGACTAACTTTACCCCTGTATGATATTAACCTAAAAATTTAAAATCCTAACCTAAACTAAACTAAAGTATAAAAAAAAATTGGGGTAATTTCACACAGGATTTAAGTTAGACCAAAAATATAGGGGTAAATTCAACCAAAATAGGGATGCTATTAAATCTAAGATCTAAAAAATATCAAAATTAATTGATCAAAATCAAAATTGATATTCAGCTTTAAAATTGTCAAAAAATTGCTATAAAAATCAAAATCTTGCTCGTACTAGCCTTTTTTTTGATCCATTCAATCGAATATTCATAAGGTAGCATACTCTATCTTATTTGCCAAAATTTTGACAATTTATTTGAGAATTTTGAGCTAAATTAAGAAGAATTCTAAACTAGTGTAGAGTACCTACTTTTTGCAACCCAACTAAACTCTAGCTATGCAAAATAAGCCTAAAAAAGACCTTTTTCAAGTTTTTTAAAGGTATATTTTAATCTTTTTAAGATTTTTTTTGATCAAATGTCCTTATACAAAGTAGGGTTAAGATTCAAGAGATTTTACTAAAAAAGATTTTATGAAAACTTAATTATTTATAACTATCTTCTCATACTTAATCTTATTTTTGAATCTAGGTCTCAAGTCACAGGATGATCGATTGATCCCAAGACCAAGAAAGGGTAAAAAAATCTTCATAAATCGGATCCACAAAACAAAACCTAAAAAAAGGCATACCTATAAAAATAATTGATAACTTGCACCTACTCAGATTATTTAAATGCTTTCAAAAGATACCCGCCGACTTCGGTTCAGCTTCAGCTGACTAGCAGACTCAAGTCAGTTGTTGTCTCCTTTTTATTTTCTCCAGCAGCAGATATAAGTTTTTTTTGTTCCAGAAGTTTGTACAGTGTTTTTGTGTGTGTTTGTGGTATAAATAAATAATTAAGTAAATTATTAAGTCTAAGAAAAGTATCAAAAAATGAAGTCCAAGTGGTCATCTAGTAGGATGACAATGACGAAGGGTTTTGGGCTGTGGCTGGTCCTCGCCTTGGCCTTATGTCTGACTGGCTCTGTGGCCCAAAAAAGTGACGAAAGTTCGAGTTCTTCTGAGGAAAACAATTCAAATATCACCGAAAAAGATGATCAAAAATGCGAGCCTGGACTATTACTTCCTGTTTGGATGCCTGAGGACGATCTAAGGTACCTTTTTTTCAAAAAAATTTCCAGAAATTTTACAATATTGCCTAAAAAAATTGCAAAAAAATGTTTAAAAATACAAAAATATTACAAGTTTTTTAAAATTGAAATCATTTAAAGCCATACTATCCAGATATTTGTCAAAATGGTCAAAAATTACTATCAGGTGATTAGCTTTTCGTTTTCGTCACATTCTGAATATATTTTTGGTCTATTTAGACCAACTTTCTTTCAAATTAGCTTTCTTTTTATAGGTACCCTACTTTTAGGTATACTTTCTTGAAGATACCTTAAAGTGATTTACTATACCTTACTTTTGGTTTAGATGTCAAAATATGGCTTTATAAATGGTCCAAATAAGATTCAAATGGTCGTTCTCTGTAAATTAAAAAAAAAAATCTGTAAAAAAATTGCATTTTTTTGGAGTTTTTATGCAAATACTAGGTGTTTGAGAGCTAAAAGTATAGGAAACTTTGTAGAGAAAGGCTCTATAAGTATGTAGGGTGTTTGTAGTCTTTTATGAAATAATTTACTCAAAATTTTTAATTTATTTTACAGTGTTGGCGACAGGTACTTTTGAAATTAAATACCTTACAATTGATCAATTTTATGATTTTCTAAAAAAAATTTGAAATTAGATTTGCTCGTGGTCTGGTGTATTTTTTGTTCATGATTTACATGTTTATCGGTGTATCAATAGTATCTGATAGATTTATGGCATCTATCGAAGGTTTGTACATAAATAGAGATGCATTTTTAAAATTTGAGATTATTTTCGAGTCTAATAATGTATGCTTAATAATTGTAGTGATAACTTCTAAAGAAAAAGAGATTAAAGTAAAAAGACCGAATGGTAAGCATACAAATATACTCCTAAAATAAATTTATATACCTAAATTTATATAATTATGAAGGTGAAACACAAATTGTCGTCGTTCGTGTCTGGAATGAAACTGGTTAGAATCAAAATTTTGCAAAATTTCGTAAAAATTATATAATATTTTCTTTATTTGCAGTTGCCAATTTAACGTTGATGGCTTTGGGTTCATCAGCTCCTGAAATTTTACTCTCAGTTATTGAAATTTATGCTAAAAATTTTGAAGCCGGAGATCTTGGGCCTGGAACTATCGTAGGGTAAGCTAGCCAATTAAAAAAGAAAAAAAGAAAAATGGCAAATTTTGTCTCAAATTTTGGCTCAAAATTTTTAGATCTGCAGCTTTCAATCTGCTAGTAATCATCGCCATTTGTGTATATGTGATTCCCGATGGAGAATTTCGACGGATCAAACATCTCCGGGTATTTTTCGTCACCGCAAC
>JAQIXA010003146.1:0-14929 GCA_034699045.1 Nanhermannia cf. coronata Gr-Ori-00579
TAAGATAATCAGGTGATTATTGAGAGCCTGAGATAGTCAGAAATACTATCGATTTTTGATTATTTAAAGTGACACCTTACGATTTTGCTTTGGATAATCATAATCAGAGGCGATAATCAGAATGCACAACCTCCCTAATAATTTGATTTGAAAAATTGAGTTTTTCTTTGATATTCAATAATACAAACAAGCAGCCAAGCAAAAGCAAATTAATTTCTCGAATAATATGTAAGCTAAGAAAAATTATTTAGTAAAATGAAAATTTTACTGGTTACATTTTTTGCTATACATATCAATTTTTTTATTGTTACTTACCTTACAATGCACTATGCATGCACTATTATTATACGAATACAAGTACCTAACAATAAGTAGGTACCTATATAAAATTGATTATTGATATTGATTGGTTTGTGAATACTTAAGTACATATTTTTTGTCTTGAAAGTTTTGAAGTTGGATTTTTTAGAGAGCTCATTTAATAAGAATAAATAAGATTCTATTCGTATTACCTTCTATAATATGTATAAAAGAGCACGGCACATGCCTGTCTATCTACCAATAATATGAGCAGGTTTATTAAGATATGATTTTTCAAAGTGGATTTTAATTGATTATTGTTACTTTTTCTTTAGTCTAATGATTTTGAATCTATCACTTTGATATTTTAATTTTTTAAATATGACTAGATAGTAAATAATGGTGGTACGTACATAAGTAGTAAGTAAGTAAGGGATACCGAATGAATGCAAATTGTTTTTTTGTTGTTGTTGCAGTTTTTGCTATTATCTTATTGCTAATTCATTTGGGCGGTTGAATTGTTCGAGTTATTAGTTAACAATAACAATAGGCAATAACTTGTAGTAATTATTCTCATGACTTTAGGTAAGAGTAAGAGAGAGAGATAGATAAAAAGAATTCCTTTTTTGGATAGTTTCACTTTTAGAAATAGAACAAGATATTGAATGAGTTTAATAATGAGATTTGAGAATTCGATTCAGAAATATGACTTTAAAAAATATTAAATAAATACCAAGAAGAGTTTCTAGTCAAGCTAATCTTTAGTTAAACTTAAATTAAAATAGTTTTGTCAAATCAAATCAGATCAGATCAAATTAAATGACAATTGAAGGGAAGGGAAATGTTTAATTTTGATGCCTAATGTATTTACTGTTAACTGTGTCATGCTTTCTTAATTAATTAATTAAGAACATTAGGTAGCTCAATAATGTGGAAGTACAAGAATTCAAAGTATCAGTATTTATTAGTGTTTCCTATTGCATTACCGATGCTATAAGTTTTAGGTATGCTTTAGGTAAGTATAAGTAGGTAGGTTCTATAATATATACAGATACATATAGGTAGTTATTTTGTTCATTTGCTTAGATTATACATGTAATTACATTTCTTAGCTTAACGAATTAATTAAGTCTAAAGTAGGATTGTTTTCTGATCTTTTGACTTTTTAAAGCTAATCGAAATGTTTTACATATTTATTATCATCATTAATTTACTTAATATTGTAATAATAAATAAGTAGAGTAGGTTGAGAGTTTTGTCAATCTCCTGCTTTTGTTTTTCATGCTACGATTACAAAGCTTTGTTTGTATTTGTACTGTACTATATCTTGGTACTTTTAACTTTTATGAAATAATTTCGATGAAGTAAAAGTCTCTAATTACTTCGTTTATAAATGTCATTGTATAATAAATAAGGATAAAAAAGGAGCTCATCTCTGACATTCCCGTCTCATCAAATCAAAGGCATTGTCTTTACTTTTTACAGTGATATGTAGTAAGTAGCTGTAAGTAGTAATGAAATCGAAAGGAATTGACAATTTTTGTATTTGTAGGCCAAGTAAATCTTCATTTTATTTGAAATTAGTTAAGGATTGTGATAATATAATCATACCCACACATATTATTTTTATTCCAAATATTCCAAGAAAAGAACTTGCATGAATTTTTCATTACTTATTCATAAAGTAATATTGCGTAAATATGTAGGGTACTATTATAGGTATTCTGTTCTGAAATCTGTGTCAGAAATCATCGGGGTTAATTGAAAATATATATAAAGTTGTAGATAATAAGCTTGAAGACGATTTATTGAAACAAAAACTGGACAAATAAAGGCTTTTATAGGAAAGTAGGATTTTTAATTCGTTTTGCCCAAATCTTTTTAGCAGAATTTGCATTGCTTTTACTAGCAAGTATGTACAAGTTTTCGACTTTTAATAAGGATAAGGACATAAGATTTCCCAAATTGAATTAAATTGATTTTGATCGTATATCTTTTAAAAAGGATCATAAATTAACGCTCAATTTTCATAAAATATATCGTTAAATTGAAGTTGAAATAAAAGTTAAAAATGATAGGTAGGTAGGTAATATAATTATTGTCGTATTATGGTATGTAGGTATGTACAGTATACTATTAAGTAGTTTGTATTTTCAATTATGTACCTACTTATTCATTAAGCTCTAGATGAAAAAGTGATAGAAAATGTTTTTTAAATGTTTTTCATTTCATTTTTTATAATGGCTGAATGATGTTAGCAGTTTGCAGATCCATTGTTTACCCCTATTTACCATCTTTTACTTAGGTAGGTACATACTTTACAATTAGATACTACAGCATTTTAATTGTGCCAGTGTCATTTAAATTCGATTCAATTTTTGAAAAAGAAACAATTCCTTATAGGTAGGGTACTATATATATTTAATTGGAAATACCTAGTTAGTATCCCTAATAATGATAATTTGTAATGGTACGTTTAGAATTTTAAAAGTAAAGTATTGCAAAGAGGCACAGAAGAGATTAGAGATAGGGTAAAAATAAATAAAAGTAATGGTAATAGATTTCATTACTATTAGTATTAGTACGACGAAAGTGAATTATCTTTCCTCAAGTCGTGAGTCTAATTGCGATATTTGTAAAGACTTGATTACAAATGCGATTTTAAATTTAAATTTATTTAGGTCTGAATTCTGCTGAATACGTGTATAGGTATTATGATATTAAATCTCAAGTTTTTTGGATTGTATACTTATAATGTAAAGGAGAGCCAACTTAACTCAAATGCAAATGCAATACCTATCTCTTGAAAAGATATTTTTACCTTTCTACTTATACCATTTTGTCTTGATACCATCACTATCATTTTAAATTGCATTACAAAGTATTTTAGATTAGAATAATATTTATTTTCATTGACTCGACTTGGTATTTGGTATGGATGTATTTAAGTACATAAAAAGAAATAGACATTTCATTTCATTGCTATTAACCATAAGAAATGAATAAAGGTCAGTAGAATTCCATTTGACATTTGATACCATTTTTAGAATTTTATATCTTTATTTTTATGCAGATTTAACAAGTAAGATTAGAAATTAGATGTAGGTACACTAAAATTCAATGCAAATCCATATCTTATAAGAATAAGTATACCTACTTGGGTATTAGATAGAATTTTGAATAGAATTGAAATTCAATACCAAAATACAAAGTAGATAATATTTTCTTACCTTCTAACTTCATTATCATACCCATAGTTTATTTACGAAGAGTGAAAATGACAAAGAGAACGTGAGATGAGTAGATGAGATTTTGAAATTATTTTGATGATTTTGATTTTGAATTGTGAATAAATAGATGCATAATATTCATGATTATTTGTATAGGTACCTTATTCTATCCTATAGAGGTACTACTTATTTGCATTTTGTGACCTTCTGCCTAAAAGTTCATGACATGCTTGCTCTTTTTCTTTTGATTACTACTTGCATTTGCATTTTACATTGTTGTACTAGCAATACATAATATTTTGTACCTATGTATAAGGAATCTATTCTTGTGTTCTTGTAACTTTTAAAAAATGCAAATGTAGGTTGTAATTTTTATATAGATACCTACATAATATTTAAAAGTGTACCTAATTTAGATGCAAGATAATTATTATCATCAGTTTGACTATTTTATGAAAAATACAGGTTACCGTACCATATCCTAGCTCCTACCTTAAACTGTGTTGAATAAAATTTACTAAAAAAAGAGTTTAGCTATGTAAAAAGTAAAGTCGATTTCAATATTCTTGATTATTATATGGGCCTAGTTTGTTTTGAATTTGCATATTATAAATATAGTGCTTTTTGCTTGTTCTATGAAGAGGGAATTCGCCTTTGTTAGCTATTTTTTTTGTTTGATTTTTTTGTTAAAAGATTAAGGATATTTTAGTTTATCTTTTATTTTAGTTTAAAGTATACCTATCTTTTAAATTATTCTTTCTTTGTTTTAATTTAAGGATCAAGATGAACAAAAACAAAGGAAATCCTTTTGCTGATGACAAAGAAGGGCGGACAACTTTTGGGACAAAAAGCTCAACTGGAAATTTTGGGAATAATTATCTTCAAATGTCAACACGAGCTTTTACAAAGTCAGCTAGGACAAGTTGTGGATATCGACGTGGATCTAATCGGCAAGAATATCAAGTAATGGATGCTAAAACTCAAGAAGAAGAACTTGAAGAACTTGAAAAAGAGCTCCATCGTTTATATCCAATTGTGGAATGTCGCGAGTTAAAATTTGAAAATCTTGATGAAGTTATATTGGCAGAGCAATATCAAAAGCTTCCTGAAATACAAAAATTCACGAAGGGTGTGATTTCCAAGTGTAGGAGGGTGAAACGATTTGATATTATTCCTGATGAAGTGATTTTAAATGTTTTTCATGATGAACCGGACCAATTTGTAGAAACAAAGGATGTTGTGATTTATTTGTCTGGTGACAACCCGTCTGAATTTTATTTACAACTGTTTCGAGATATGGATAGACATTATTTAATGTCCAAATATTTGGAGGATGGTGTTCGTCAAAAAAAGCTCGGTATTCCTGAAGAGAAGTCGATTAAGGTCGGTGATGTTTTCTCCACCTTTAGTAATGTTAATGGGAAATGGTATCGAGGAAGAATTCTTGAGATCTGTGAACAATCTTATTTTAAAATTTCTTATATCGATTATGGAATTATTGACTTGGCTGTTCATTTTGAAAGGTAATTTCATATTTTTTTAAAATATAAACATATGTATCTAATCTAATAACATAATATACCTAACTATTACTAAATTTAATATGTAACTTGATTTCGTTTCTTTTTATAGGCTTAGAGTATGTCCAAAAATTGTTTGGAACGTTCAACCATTATGTATTCGATGCAAATTATATAATGTTGAACCACCAAATAAAATTGGATTTGATTCCTTAGTTAGACATGAATTTGTGGAAACTATTTCGGGTGATGAATTTTTCAAAATGACAATAATTTCAGAAGATGATGATGGACTCAAATCTGTTGTGCTTAGAAGGTATTTTTTAAATGGTTTCTTAAAACGATAAGTATTAAATTAATAATTAATATACCCTTAAAGAAAAACGAACGAAGGAATCAAGGAAGTCAATGAGCAGTTTAGGAATTATATTGGAGAGATAAAACAACGCTTACGCTTAGAAAATGAACAATATGAGCGTTTTCCAACTTGTACTGAACTTCCATATTTGGTACTTAAGATTAGTACTTACTTACTAAATATTACAATTTTAAGCTTTTATAATAATGACTCAAAAGTTAATGTTTTTTATAATAAAATTTTCTTTATAGTTGCATATGAATGCTGAAGTTGATGTAAAAGTATTCAGTCAAATAGAAAATAAAGGATTGAGGAATTTCAAAGTGACTAGCGTCGAGAATCCTGGCAGCTTTTATGTTGAGCTATTAATTTATGAGAACAAAGATCCCCGTGTCGGTTGGTACAGCTTATTTCAAGATTTTTACAATAATGTCAAAAATAGAACCATATATGAAGTGGTAAGTATGCATTAATTATTTATTTGTAAGATATTTGTGACATTTACACTTATGGTTAGGTTAGAATTAAACTAAATTACATAATATGCCTTATTATGTAATTTACTAAGCACCTTTTATTTCTTTCTTTATTTTAATACTAATCTTGGTATTATTTTTTTATGCAGAGAACGCCACGAATTTACAAATTCCGATGTTATGTTTTCATAAATCCAAAAACAAGGTATTGGGAAAGAATTCGAGTTCGTGAAGCTAATAATTTAGAAAAAATGGCAACTGTTTTACTCGTTGATATCGGTGAAATTCAAATGGTTGAATATAAATCTATTTTTGAACTGAGCCCAGCTTTTGCAAGATATTCATCACTTGCGTTTAAAGCTCATCTTGTTGATATATGCCCACCAAATGGAGAAGTAGAATGGTCTCAAGAATCAATTGACACATTTAAAGCACTTACATTAAGTACCGATGAAATTGAAAGATCATTCCATGGAATTATTATGAAACGAGTTGATTGTGTTGAACCTGGTTCGAACATAATTAGCCTGGAGATTGGACTAATCCTTGTTGAAAAAGATGAGAGTGTTACTTGGACTGTTTCAGCTGAAATGGTGTGTGCAAGAGTCGCTGCTGCAACTGGATTTAGGTAAGTATAAGTTTATTTTTTAAAGCATATGTTATGTGCCTACAGACCTATAGTTATGTAAATATTCTATTATTGATTTAGTGCTGGACGTCAAGATTTAGAGGGTGATTATGATAAGATTGTAAAATTTGACTCAAGTCAAGCTGAAATTTCATTTCAAGAAGAATTTGGAGATTTATTAGAAGACAATCAAAATGAAGAAGAAAATGGAGATGAAGGAGATGGAGATAATGCCAAGTCAAAATCCAAATATTCTGCTGAAATTGAGAGAATTAAGAACATTGTTCAAATTACAAATTCGAATCGTGAACAAATGCAATGTAATTCGAAAGATAAAGAAAAAGAGGAAGAAAGTAAAAGAGAAACTGGTCATTTTAAATCTTGGTTAACTGCCCAAACCCAAAAGGAGCCAACTAATCGTGAGTTTTAAAAATGATTTCAATTTATTAATTAGATATCTAGATATTAAAATATAATTTCGCTAAAATTTTATTTATTTTAAAGGCGAGCATGAGCATATTCCTGATTTTCTTCGAGAGAGAGTTGGACTTGCAAGTGTTATAAATGTTTTATCTCCTGGATGTTTTTACATTCACCTTGATTCGAAGCGAAAAGACCTTGAAAAAATGGAAAAAATGTTGGAGATGGTCGAGATTCTCCCTGAGTTAGAATATGATTATTTTAAAGAAGGAATGCTTGTTGCTGTACTGATTACTGATCAAAAAAATGGCATCAAGATTCGATGGTAATTTTTACTTAACTAGGTAATTGAAATGAGCTGGAATTGTATAATAAAATCTATTTTTTAGGCAAAGAGCAATTCTTAAAAGAGGATTTCCATCATTGAAGAGTTTTAGAGTAAGTAAAATTTATTGGCTAAAGAAATTTTAGATTTTAAAAACATATTTTATACTTTTTAGTGCTTTTTAGTTGATTATACAACCGAGATAAATGTTCGTTCAATTCTTATTCGTCCATTACCTGAGTATTTTCGTCATATTTCATCATATGCGACTCGTGTCCACATTGAAGCTACGGATATAATGCCAGCAGGCGGTAAAGCATGGACAAGTGACTCTTCACAGACATTTAGAAAATATGTTTTGACTTGGGAGGCTGAACAACCTGTTTATTTTGCATGGTAAAAAAAATATGCTCATTAAAAAGTTATTAAAAGTTTAAAAATAATTAGTGTTCACTATTCAAGTTCAATAATGGTATTTTTTAAATATTTCTTTCTTAGGCGTCCAATCGAATCAGAGTTTATAGGTTTAGAAGAAATTCATCAGGAGGTTGAATACGATCGGACTATCAAGGGATGGAAAGCCTCAAGACCCAAACTCCAGCCCTTGGATGAAAGTATCAACGCTTACAAAGACGAGCAAATCCTAGAAAATATTTTTAAAAGTATTGGTGTTGATCTCTCTTATGAAATTTTTACAAAAGAACACGAATTTTACAACACTGCTCCCCTGACCGATATGCTCGTGAAGAGAGGATATATTGTTAAAGCTCAAAAAGAAATTGGTCGTGTTCCTATTTAATTTTTAATGTTATTTGAAGAACTGGTGCTTGATTTTTCAAGTAAGCCATAGCTAATAATTGTTATTTCTTTATCAAATTCTATCACATTCTTTTTATATCTTTCTAACCATATTTTTAATTTTAATATATTTGCCCAATTACCTACTGTAACTTGTAACTAATAATTTGTAAAATTTTATTTATAACCTACCTACTACCTGCCTACTGGTATTATTATAGTAAAAGTAGTACTGTGACTGTAGTTGTTAAATTAAATTGGGAATATACTTTTCAGAAATCAATAGATATTGATTACTTTACTTTATATTAACTTTTTATAATTTTTTTTACATAAATACAAATATGTACATACAATTAATATTAATAATACAGCTGACCAATGCAATGACTTCCAATTATTATTAAAGGAAAAGAATTTGTAAATATTTTAAAATCAATCTTTTGATTGTTGCTGTTGAAATTCTTGTAATTGGGTTTGAAGAAAATAAATTGTACTTTGCATTCCATCAACATCCTCGTCGAGCTCTTGTACCAGTTCATCAAGTTCTATAGATAAAAATTCACATTATTAGTTTTATTACCTACTTAGGATTAATGCAGGGTAGAAAATCTTTAATAATTAATCTCTTCTGAAAAAAGTTTTATAAATTCGTGTAAAATTGATACCAAAATTTTTTGTTTGAAAAGACTTGACTGAGATAAAATAGGGAATAAGCAAAAAAGACTACTTAGGTAGATTAAGTTAGGTAATAGTTTTAACAAAATATTACCAGATTGAGATTGTTTCATTTCTTCAGTCAGAGATTTTTGTAGAGCTAGGTCACTCTCAAGTTTAGCCGTTCGTCCACTTGTGATGACTTTTCCCAGCTCCTCATTTTCTTGATATAGCATTCGACACTTGGCCATTAGTCTTTTACCAGTATTACTAAAATGTCAAGAAAAAGATAATTAAATGCCTGTCATTATTATACATAGCTAATAGTTATACGGATACGTAGTAATCTAGGTAGGTACTTTTTTTATTACCTGTCAGGTGTGAATTTCCAAGCATTCAAGTCATTCTGTGTGTCCTCTAATTTCCTTTTAGACTCATCAAGCTCTTTCTTTAAGTTTTTTATAAGTAAGTTAACAGCAGGATCGAGGAGTGTATCTCTTAATTTCCCAGTACTTGGTGCAATTGAGGCTTTAAGTTCATTTAATTGATTAATATATTCTTGCATTTCTTGATCTTTAGCTTTTAGTCTGAATAATAATATATTTTCTCTTCTCGAGAAGTCGATCTGAGCTAAACGTAATTTTTCTTCTGATTCTCTTAATAAATCTCTTAGCATCTCAATTTCTGAACTTACAGCCTCTTTAGTAAAACCTTGTATTGTTGAGTAGTTTGTAGAGTCAAAAGAGTTATTTATGTTTTGATCCGTAGCTTGTAAACTCTATAAAATATAATAAAATATATATTAGAAACACTTTATAAATCACCTAAAATAAAGAGCCAAGAGCTTAGCTTGATGTTTATCTCTATTAAGTAAATAAGTAGTTTGTATAGTGCTGGAGAACTTGAAATAACCTTAGAAGAGATGGGAGGTGTTGGTGTTTGTGTTGAAGGTTCTGAGTCACTTTGAATCGACACGTCCACCACCATCGGCTCACTCTCGTCCTCTTTCTTCATCACATTTTGTAACTCTGCAAAAAATATAAAAAATATCAATTATCTTATCAGATACCTTTAAACTTCAAAAGCTGAAAAAGTCAAGTTCTGAAAAACTAATTTTTGTCTCATACACAAATCACAATATATAAGTAGGTATTTATAGGTATGAGTAAATTTGAGGGTCCTTTCAGAGTTGACAGACGATGTGATTGACTTGTCTACTTTAAATATCATACCATCATTGACAGCATCAGATTGAGATGAAATTGGACCATCAGCATCAACTATCGAATCCTCATCAAGGATCTCAGCCTTAATCTTAACCTATATTAGTACAAAAGGTATTATATAAAATTACATAACATTACATACATAATAATATTTAAGGTCTTTAAATGGGTATTTTACAGATTGATGATCTTGTTGGCTCATCTTCAAACTACAAGTAAGTCAAGCCAATTAACTTTAACTTTTTTGATTTTTTGGTATTTTCAGTTTCAATTTCCAATCCCTATTAAAAATCGACAAAAAAAACTATTTACAAAATCCAAGTAATGGCAACAGCCGATAACAACAACAACAAACAACAGCAGCAACAATAAATAATAAACTGTCTTTAATAATTAAATTAACTTTTCTAATTGTTGATGATTTTGAGATTTGAGAGAGCGAGAGCCGAGAGCGAATGAGTTGAGTTGAGTTGAGTTGAGCTTTTTTTTAAATTATCAAATTGAGAAAAGCCGTCAAAATTACTCAAAAAAGGTGCAATAAATAAGCTTTCATAAAATCGTGATTCTCAAATCATCAGCAGTTTTTTTCAAAAATAATTTTGTACCACTTCTTAATTAAAAGCAGATATTTTAAGTAATCGAGATACAATTAATACACTTTTGTGTCAACTGTCAGGGTCAAGGTCAAGTGCTCTTCGAATTTGTAAGATTTGATTTATATTAGGTAATACATTTTTGATTAAGGTTAATAAGATATTTTTAATTTATTTTTCTATTTTGCTTTTTTTTAGATATTCTCTGAGCTCTGCCTGCTCCTGCTATTCTGCTCCTAATCATAATTAACTAATTATTAATTATCAATTGGATCATCAAGTAAAATGAATGGAAATGGAGATGTTGGGCCGCCTGTTACTCGAGAAGAGATTTTAACAATGATGAAGGTATGACAAATACAATTACTTTAGCACTTGACTTGACTTAACTGAAGAAATCTAACCTAATAATTTCCTACTAAAATAATTTAATGATCTTGAATTTTATAATTATAAATGTAGAGACGAGATGCTATCGATCAAACCATTCAAAATTTGGGACAGATTCTTAAATCGGTAAAACATGTACAAAAAATTAATTAACTTTTCTAAAATTGTGATTATATTATTTTACACCTTTCTAATCGAATCCTAATCCTTAATCCTATACATTAATCAAGTTAAAAAGTAAAAATTTTGCTATTTTTTAGAATAATATTGGCATGACTGAACCACTGGTTGATCCTGAAGGCTACCCGAGGAGTGACATTGATGTTTTTCAAGTTCGTCAAGCTCGTCATCAAATTATTTGTAAGTGCCAAAGTTCATCAAGAACACTTAGAATTAGTAAAAAATCCAGTCTGTTTCATACTAATTTACTTTATTCTAATTATCTTTTCTTTCTATTTTCTAGGCCTTCAGAATGATTTCAAAAATTTGACCAAAGATATTGAAAAGAAACTGGAATTATTTCACCAACAAAATAAAGATACCGGAGCAACTTTTCAAATGGAAATGGATGTCGATTCGGGACCATCTGAACCCATAGTTAAAGTCAACGAAGTTACTGAAGGATCTCCAGCACATTCTGCAGTTAGTATTTTTTATTTTAAATCCTCATTAATACAAGTACATGTAAAATCTATAGCTATTTCTTAATTTATATTATGGTTTTTTTTATTAGGGATTGCTAGTTGATGACCGAATAATTTCCTTTGGCTCGATTGACTCGACAAATTACTCATCTCTTAAAGATATTGGAGATTTAGTATCAAGATCTGTTGGGAAAACCATTAATTTGAAAGTCAAACGGGGACATAATTTAATTAAAAATTTATCCTTGATCCCAGGCCCTTGGTCTGGCCGTGGTCTGTTAGGTTGTAATATTATAAATATTGAGCCTGATCCCACACTTGATCGCTAAAAATGTTAATGATAAATCTTATATAAACTACTAGAATACTGTATTTTTTTAATATACCAATGTAAACTAATGTGCTACGAATTTGTACTGCGGTCTAATCTAAATCATTTAATTATGTATAAAATAATTCCTCATCTTTCTTATTTAACATTATACCTATAAATCGAAGACTAGGTAATTAAAATCTAAAACATTTTTATTGTTAAAACTAAAATCCACATTATCCTCATCTTTTTTTATCATTTTATATTTCTAATTATACAGATCTATAGATATTGAGATATAGATAGAGGATTCGATAGTTCGGATTCGGATGTGATATCTGTATTTTTGAAATTTGAAAAGTTGAGCTTTCGTAATGGGGCTTCCTATAATTTTTATTTTCCTAGATATTTTAAATTAGAGTTTATTCAAGTTATGAATACTTGAATATTTTGTGCCTGAATATTTGTGGAAATAAATACATATTTAGGTATGTACTTGCTAAAATTCTAGTAGGACCTAAAAGAGA
Organism: Nanhermannia cf. coronata Gr-Ori-00579; assembly: GCA_034699045.1. Taxonomy (NCBI): domain Eukaryota; kingdom Metazoa; phylum Arthropoda; class Arachnida; order Sarcoptiformes; family Nanhermanniidae; genus Nanhermannia; species Nanhermannia cf. coronata Gr-Ori-00579. Next base: position 12,406 of record JAQIXA010003146.1, read on the forward strand.
TAAAATGGAATTTCTCTAAAAAGGCCATTCATTTTCATATATTTAGACGATAAAATAAAATCATTTGAAATCACTTATCCTTTATGGCTCAAAATGGTCAACTCGTGTTTCCAAATCTTGTAAAAAAAACTCACTTTTTGAATAAATATGCCTATAAAAAAAGTCGATTTAAATCATCTTGAAAGCTCCGAAAACTTTTTTCTCAAAAAAATTCTAGTTATTGGTAAAAACATATAATATTTGTAATTTTGAGATCATAACTATCCATCAAATTCAGCTCTGAAGCTGTAAGTACCGATTTTGACCTAATTTACAGATATGCATTTTTTACAAAAAAAATGGATCTCTAGCGGTTTAAGTACCTTTTAGTACCATAAAATACCATTAAGATTTTGAGAATTTTAAAAATTTATATCAGACAGACGTGACCTAGAGCTCTGAAATTCTCCGGAATTGCAGTAATGCTAATCTTTTGGGCGATTTTTTTGATTATCAAATGCTAAAGCGATCTCGATATTTTCAAAATTTCCAAAATTTTCCAAAATCAATCTAGAAACGCGAGCTCAAAAAGTTCACTATCTTTCAGACTCAGGCCTTCAACTTCAACTGGAGTAGAAATTCCCCTCATTATGGGGTAATAATACTATACTTACATATATGATAATATTAAATATACACATCATATCATATCGTTACCATTACAAAATAATGACCTTTCTTTACACAAAAAACCTTCAAAAAACTTTGTCATATCGAGGATACAAATATATGTACATACATACTTAGGTAGGTACCTATACATAGAATATTATTAGTAGATCATTTGGGACTTGAGAGGATATGAATACTTTTTTCCAAGTGCAAAATACGGAGTATTCCTTTCAGAATAAACAAATATGATTATTTATACAAAAGTACACTGAATATTTGCATAATAAACCTACATACTAAATAATTGCAATAGTAAGATATTACATGCCCTTAGAACAATATTATTTGTACCTATTCTGTACTAGAGAGAGACTTGAAATAAAGATTCATTTTTATTCTAATGATTGTTGTGAGAAAACAGATTTTCGAAATCATACATACATTTTTATGGGAGAAAGTAAGATACTTTCAAGTAAAGCAAAAAAAATTCAAAACCGCAACTTTTATACTATTCAAGATAGAATTATAGGTGATATTTTTACTAGAGATTTTGATCGTTTAGTAGACAGACATTTATTTTGAGATATTTGTACAGAAATTCGAGCTTTAAAAATACTTTGTAAATTTTCGAAATTCGAGACTACTCGTAAATAAGCAAATACTTATTTAATAGGGGTTGTTCAAATATTAGCTCGTATTTACAATTCAGATTTAAAGAACTTTTGTCCTAAGCATTTTATGAGCTTTTTTCGGAAATTTTGGAAATTTTATTTCAGTTTTAGCATGATTAATTACAGGTATCTTGTCCCAAGTACCTTGTCGAATTTTAGTGTAATAAACTTGATTATTTTAAATTCTTACCAGATAAGTAGATATCGTGGACCAAAACCAAAACTAATTCGATTCCATTATATTAAATGTAAAGTTAAGATCAAAATCAACATTTTTCCCCAAAAAATTTTGGACAAAAAAAGAGTTGAAATCATCTCTATAAAGCTCATTTATCTTGAAAATCCCAACCAGGCCAGGTAAATTGATATCGTGGACCAAAACTACTCGACCCCATTATATTAATTGTAAAGTTGAGATCAAAATCAACATTTTTCCGGAAATTTTTTTGGGCTATGCGGATAACTAAAAGGCAGGTCAGAAAAACATTTCATTTGACCTTTTAGGTCAGTAGCTATCTGCATTGTCCAAAAATATTTGGGGAAAAATGTTGATTTTGATCTCAACTTTACAAATGAGATCGAGTAGTTTTGGTCCACGATTCACGATATCAATTTACCTGGTTTGGATTTTTCAAGATAAATGAGCTTTTTACGATGATTTCAACTTTTTTTTCAAAATATTGGATTAGTTTATTCTTTCTTTTGATGGGTGCTGATTTTGTGATCTGTTTGACTTTGTCTAGATTATTTCTGACCTTATTTCCTCCACTCTTTTTTTGGTGGGTGGAAAGTACGTACGTAGAATGTATGTAGAATAAAATTGTATTATCTGCTGGTTTGGTTGTAAAGCAAATAAAAACCTCATCTTAAGACTTTTCCGGTTTGTTTTTGCTCCCGAAATTGCGAAATTACTTTCATACTAAAAACAAATCTCTATACAAGTAAAGTACCTATACAGATAGTCAAAAAATATTTTTAAAAGTTTCAAATTATTCTTATATTGGACACGATTACGATTAGACGAGTAAATATTTATTTTGAATTTTGAATCAATTGAAAATAGTTTCAAATCTGAACATTTTTTGCAATTTTTTGAATAAATAGAAAGTTCAAATAAAAGTAGCTATATATCGTGAGGGCCACAAAAAGTGTTACATTGATTTACATATCATATCAATTTTATTCATGGAAACCGTATCCTG